>CM052539.1:191015912-191042005 GCA_028533065.1 Trachops cirrhosus
CCGGCCGAACTCCGCCCCTCCTACCGGTCTGGATGAAAGTGTCTATTTTTAAATCCTTGGTTGTCCGACTTCCATAAACTTCAATTTTCTGTCAGTTCTGGTTGTTATTTTGTTTCTATATCTTTGTTGTCCCTATCTTGGTTGTGCGAGGAGGCACAGTGCGTCTACCTATGCCTCCATCTTGGCCGGAAGTCCTGGAGGATTATTTTTTAAAACAGGCTGCTTGACAGTGTTTGCTAGTGTTTGCGGCGGGGGAGGGGCAGGCAGGATTGGGCTCAAATGAGAAAGAAATGGCTTTTCTTTCTTATGAAATGACTTTCAGGTTTATACATCATCTCACTTTGTAAAAGAGTTTGAAAGCTTTTCACAGATGCCTGTTAATGATGAGAAAATATGTTGAACATGAAGATTATAGAATTTCCCTCTACCATCAGGAACTTTTAAAAGTTTACGTTGTGGAAGGTGGAACCGCTTTTACTATTCACGTATTTTACGTGTTCACGACGCCGAGAGAAGGCAGCTCCCGCGCAGCAGGGCCGCGCTCGGAATCGAGTGGGCCGGTGGGAGTGCGCTCCCCGTGGACCGCTGCCCTCTGAGCTCCGGAAGTGGGTCCGAGGACAGCACCTGACCGAGTGACACAAGGAGAGACCTTTACCTTCTTGCTTGTGCTGTGATGAGAGCTCCAGCTGGACTGGCACAGCCCGAGTCTTCTGCATATAAACGGGAGAAATCGGGAAGGGGGCCCCTCCTCCCTGATCTCTGGAGACAAGGAACAGGACACTGTTAAAGTTGAGGATGTTTTCTGGGTGCACTTGAGGAAAATGAGACTAACGCCACATTCGTATCCACGAGGGTCAGTCAATTTAAAGGTGTCTTCAGTTTCAGACACTGACCTCTGTTAGAAAATGCCTTCCTTCCAGGTGATGAGTAAATGGCTGTGAATATTTCAGCGCCACGAAAGCTAACAGGGTTATTTTGTGTCGCTCTAGGATAAACGCCGTGTCCAATGCCCAGGTGAGAGGGGACAGCTACGAGAGCGGCTGTTTGGGAAGGACAGGTACAGCGGCTGGCGTGTGCGTGGCGCGGAGGGACTGACCCGCAGAGAACCCGGGGCCTTAGAGAGCATCTGTGCGGGACTGGCAGCAGTCGGCACTTCACAGCCCGACCTTGAGGGAGAGTCACAGGGCTGTCACATCCTCAGGGGAGTTAGAGTGCCCGCCAGGAGTTACTGTTTTTGTCATGCGTTGCTGCCCACCCTAAATAGGGAAAATGTCGCTACTCAGAACCCGCGGCTGCCAGGCTCCGGGCCGCTCCCCGGTGCCGGCCAGTGGCGTCACCTACGAGGTGCTGGCCCAGCGAAGCGTGGACGCGTTGGGCAGTCAAGCCTGGGACCCCGCGGCCTCCCCGTTCAGTTCTGGTCGCCCGAACTGAGGGCCCGCCGCGGCGTGGGCTGAGAGCGCTGGCTGTCTGCATGTAAACAAGCGTTCATGCTGGGAGTTCACGTTGCTCTGCACTGTTGCCCGCAGTATTTTTCTTTTGCTCAGGTTATAACACATTCTGTTAGGATCCAGGAGTTTTTGGTGGGATTTCCGTGCTCATGGACAGAGCTCAGGGCTAGAAGTTCTGCTTCCGACCTGTAAGGACACGGGAGCTGCTCTGTGCTTGTGACTGAAAGTCTGGGGGAGGTGGGAAGTTTTGAAAGATGATTAGGAACGATAGCAAATTCTTGCAGAACACTCAGTGTGTGCCAGACATTGTCCCGAATTAATGTACTTAACTGTCACGATATTCCTGTGAGGCGAGGGCTCTTCATGGTCCTCGCCTTTGGATGAAGGGGCTAAGGTGCGGAGAGCTTAAATAACCTGTCCGCCTTCACAGGCAGCAGGTGGGGGAGCCGGGGACCGAACCCTCGCAGTCTGGCCCTGAGCCCAGGCCTTCAGCCGCCACGCCCTGCTGTTTGCAGTGGAGAAGCATCTGGTCTCCTTGTCTGGTGCGGTGACGTGTATGTGATTGTCAGCTTGACTGAGTATAATTCATATAAAATACAAAACTCACCAATCTGAGGTGTACAGCGTGCCGAGGTGACAAGTGTGTGCAGTTGTGGAACTGCCATCACTCCAGAAATTCCCCTCCTGCCCCTTTGGGGCTCTCCACCCCCCACCCCCAGTGACCTGCTTTCTCCCACTGTCGTGTGGCCACATAAATGGAGTTACAAAGTCAGTGTCACTTTTTAAACCAATAAGGAAGCTGTGAAGAAAGAGCTCAGCTTTCTAAGAAGAAGTTTCATTAGAAACTGTTCTGGGCGGTGAGAACACTTCCCAGGAGACCTGCTGTCTCAACAAAGGTTCAGGCGCCCAGAGCAGCCCGGCTGAGCCCGGCACGGCGTTGCCCGGTGCGGCGTGAGCGCAGCCCCTCTGAGCGGGCAGTGACGGTGGCAGGCACGCCTCGGTTAAGAGCACGTGTGTGCACGTGTGCAGTGCACACACGTGTGCAAGTCCTGTGCCCCCAGCCATGGAAGATCACGTCAGGCTGAAGGAGAGTGAAGAGCAAGAAAGCACGTCTTAGCTACAGAGGATGCGCACAGAGTGCAGGGTGATTTATCTGCTTGTTCTTCTTTAAAGATCGATCCACAGACATTGCTGTGGGTTGTGTTAGTGTTAACGATGTTCTATAGCAAATTTCATTGTGACGTACCTAAATTTTTAGCTCAAAGGCAGGCCCTGTATCTGCCTGGTGTCTGCCTCGGGTCTGTCTGGTCCCAGAGTCCGTACTGGGACCCTCACTAGGTCATCACACTTCATCCCGTTAGGAGTCCCTGTGCAGCTGGAATGTACCATGCCGTTTGCATGCGTTTACATGTGGTGCGCGCACGTGATGTATGGCTTCGGGGGTTAAGGAGTCCCTGTGCAGCTGGAATGTACCATGCCGTTTGCATGCGTTTACATGAGATGCATGCACGTGATGTATGATTTCGGGGGTTAAGGAGTCCCTGTGCAGCTGGAATGTACCATGCCGTTTGCGTGCATTTGCATGTGGTGCGTGCACGTGATGTATGGCTTCGGGGGTTAAGGCTTCCGGGGTTAAGGGCGAACCGCCTGATGGGCTGGCTCAGCTGCTGCTGCACCGTGGTGAGGGACAGCCTGATTGTGACATCGGTCTGTACTCGCGTGCAGTCTCTCATTCCTTTGTGGGGACGGCTAGCCGAGATACAGCTGCTACTTCTAACAGAGCGATTACCGTATTTGGTCGTGTGTAATGCGCAGTTTGTCACCCAAATTTTTGAGGGAAAAAGAAGGGTGTGCGTTATACACGGGTATAATGGTTACGTACCATGGGCATGATGATGGGTACACGGCAAAACAGGGTATTCAGTGCTTCGATAGCATATACAACAGAGGGAGTTCTTGGGCAGGGCTTAGGTAGTCGGCGTAGTCACAGAGTCTGCCTAGAGCTTGCCTGGTCCGGTTGCTCAGCTGTTAGTCCCTTCAGCCAGGAGGAAGGCAGCTCCCGCCCTCAGCTTTTTAAAGGCCGCCCCTCCGCTCCCGCGGCGGCAGGCGCACCCGGGCGGGCGGCTGGCGGACGTGCACGGCCCGGGAGGTGCGCGGTGTCTCCGGGGCCCCGTGTGCCCGAGACACGGGGCTGCAGACGCAGCAAAACCCTGAAGCCTGTTCTTCCCGCAGGGGCGCGAGTCTGGCTCTTCATCGGGTTCATGCTGATGTTCGGGGCGCTCATCGCTTCCATGTGGATTCTTTTTGGCGCGTACGTCACGCAGAGTAAGTATCTGTTCCTCTTCCATCTCGTGGGGGGATTCACACACGTCTTGTATGTTCGTTCGGCTTAGTCTGTGGACTCTGCCTGGAGCGAACTCTCGCTGACACTCAGCTCGGTTGCAGAAGTGTCTCTGTGGCAGGCACCTGAGTCACTGGGCCTGCTGGCGCAGAGGGACAGCCCGGTCCCCGGTCCCTCGTACTCACCCTAAGCCCGCCGAGGGCTGCCGGTCACCCTTTTTCACTACCAGTTTGGCCGCAGTACCTGACCTAAAGTGACACGGGGCTCATTATAGTCTTTTTTTTTTCCACTTAAAATCAGATTTTAAAAAAAGATTTTGTTTTTAGAGAGGGGAAGGAGGGAGAAAGGGAGAGAAACTTTGATGTGTGAGAGAAACCTTGGTTAGTTGCCTCTTGTGTGCCCCCGACCAGAGCCTGAACCCGCAGCCTAGGCATGTGCCCTGACCGGGAATCGAACCAGCGACCTTCCAGCTTGCGGGCCGGCACCCAGGCCACCGGCCACACCAGCCAGGGCAGCGTTCAGGTGTTTCCTCGCAGCGGAGCGGTTGTATTTGGCTGCGGGAGGCTGGTCCACACCTGGGTGGGTCTGCTGGGTAACACTTGTGCCCTGTGTTACCGTCCTTAAGTCTGGAAAATCCTGAACTCCAAAACGTGCCCTGCCCCAAGGGCCCCCACCCAAGGGGTGTGGACCACGGCGTCTTTCTTCCCGCCGGTGCCTCCTCTCCCTGACCTGGCCACCTGGCCTGAAGTGTTTCCATGGCAGGTGCAAGGGGAGCGTCTTAAGGGCAAGACTGACCACACGTGTGGCCCTCCCGCAGGAGCTGCTGGTGCAGGGAGTGAGCCCTCGCATGCCACTCGCAGGCTTCGGCTGCTCCCAGCCCCAGACCCTGTCACCAGGGGGCGCCCCAGCCCCTGGCTCTGGGGGCGTGGGGAGAACCTGTCTTGACCAGCTTCTCCCTTCACTCCAAAGGCAGGAGTCCCTTTCAGATAACGCCTCTTGTTCACCCTCTGACCTCTCGGGGCCGTGGGGTCACGCTGTTGCTCTGCGACCCTCAGCTGACCTTTGAATGCCCTCGCTAGATCCCAGAAGTCTCACAGTTTTATCCGCGTGAGATCTTGGAAATGCCCGTGTCTCCCACTTGGCCCAGAGCAAGTCAGGACCAGAGGACAGGGCTGACAGATGTTTCAGTAACAGTGCTCACCGCACATACCTAAAATACGTGCACTTTAGCGAAAGTGCGAAACACTGACGGAACACACACGTCTAGTGTGCAGCTCACTGGAAGGAGAGAAAGTGCATTTTTTAAAAAAGATTTTATTTTTTAGAGAGCGGGGAAGGGAGAGAGAGAAAGGAAGAGAAACATCAGTGTGTGGTTGCCTCTCACGCCCCCTACTGGGGACCTGGCCCACAACCTGGCCTGTGCCCTGATGGGGAATCGAACCAGCCACCCTTTGCTTCCCAATCCGGCGCTCAATCCACTGAGCCACACCAGCCAGGGCACGTTCATCGTCTTTTGTCCAGAGAGAGAACAGTCTTTTGTTTTGAGTGAATGAGGTTCACGTTTTATTTCAGTTTCATCATCGACTTCCTCGAGTTGGGGAATAACAACAGGGTCGTGCGGTGCACCGAGCGGGTCACGTGAACGGCGCAGGTGCTTCGTCACTGCCCGCTGCACTCCGTAATCTTCTGTTTTACTTTGTATGTGCAGATACCGAGGTTTATCCAGGACTAGCTGTGTTTTTTCAAAATGCACTTATATTTTCAAGGTAAGTTGCCTAATTTCTTAGCCACACTTAAAACATTTACAGACATGTCACCTTTGTTGTAAGAGCAGCATGTACAGTGGGGCCTGCGTAAAGCTTCGTTCTGGGCGCAGCCAGGTCTCCTGGACGGTGTGGCTCCATGGGTCCTGCTCTTCGGCTTCGCCAGGCAGGACCGGGGCGGCTATAGTCTGGGACCACCTGTCCCCCTGACACGGCAGCAGACTTCGGACCGTCCCTCCTGACGCCACCCCAGGCTTGCCTGCTCCATGCGCGGTGATGGAGCCCTCCCCGCCCGTGGGGGCTTCCCTCGCCGGGCCCCTCCCTTCACGTCTGCAGAGGACCCAGGAGCCCCTCCACGTCTCCTGAGTGCCCTCTCTGGTGCCTGTCTGCGCCCTGCCTCGATCACTGCCCCTGGCCCCCCTGAACGCCCACCTGTGCGCTGCTCGGTCCCCTGTTACTGCTCCGTGGCCAAGACACTCACAGCTTTGAAGGGTGTGGGACGATCTCTGCTGACCTGTGATCACATTTCTTGACACGTGACGACCGACAGAGGTACAGTAGGTTCTCACGAAGGCACTGGTTAGAGAGTGCATTTCAACTCAAATCCCGCCCTTGGTAGTGGTCGGGAGTCCACATCCACCACAGGTGGGTGACGGGAAGCCTTGTGCGTGCCCCCGTGGACAGCGCCTGCTGCCTGGCTGTGCGCCTGCCCAGAGCCTGGCAGGTGTGGCCGTGCTGAGACGGGCCAGCTCCCACTGCCCGGCCTCCCTGCCTCTGCTGCCTAGCCAGCTGGTCCTCCACCCCATGTCCTGGTGGCTAGTTTTTAGGGTTTCTTGAGACTCTGTTCTGGGCATGCTGTCCTCTCCTCGTCCTCTGTCACTGTCCAGGTGAGCGCTGCTGTGCACAGGGCTTTGGTTGTTGCTGCACACTGGTGTGGCACAGGTGTCTGCCTGTCCCCTCATGGGTGGCTCCCCTCCTGGGCCCAGTGCCCTGTCTCTCTGCTCCTCCCCTTCCCCCCACACCTGTACCCTCCTGAGAGACTTCCCACCCTCGTTTGGGAGCTCAGTGCTGTCACCACCTGCTCAGGGAGGCCTGGGCCTCTCTCACTAGGCTAGACCCTGTGGTCCGCTCTCGGACCCAGCCTTTGTGGCCTTGTTTTCCTGCAGTCGGCTCCGAGGGGCTCCCTCAGGAGATCTGAGCCCCATTAGCGAGCGCGTTCGTCTCGTGCTGACTCACCGCACATTCCTGGTGCACAGCCTGTCCTCAGCGGTCGGTAACGATTTGTTAAGGAACCCAGAGCCGCAGCGCACTGCTCTGAGACGCCTCCGCTCCCGAAGCTCGGGCACCATCACCACCCGCCCGGCGGGGCATTCCCCGTCCAGCAGCTGTCCAGGCTTGAGACAGGACGGGTCATTCAGCTCAGTCAGGTGGTCGGCAGAGCAGGCACACGGGGACCCACCCGCCGCAACCTTTGCTTTAGACGTTGAAGCCAGGCCCCGGTGGGGCGCCGGGCAGAGCCTGTTTGGAGAGTGGGTGTCCAGGGCCGGGTCCACGCGCCTTCCTCACGACCGGTGTCCGTCCCCCCGCAGCACCTTGATCTACAAGTTCGGGAGGACCGAGGAGCTGTGGAGCTGAGTCGCCTCCCGAGTCGCCCTCCTTTGTCGCCTTCTGTCTGCAGATAAGTTTGTATCTTCTAATGTAGTTTACACGTTGCCAAATGAAATAGATTGTACATTAAATGCGTTTCTTTACACTTTTATGCTCTGAGTCTTGAAATAGTTTTATGAGACTTCTGGGGTTTTTTAACGACTAGATTGTTAACGTGTAACGCGGCGGTAGGGATGGGATGGCGGTGTCCGTCTTCCGTCCCCGACCGAGGCGGATCTGTGTCCTGGGCCAGGCCTGTCTCGTGTCTTTCCAGAGTTCCCTCCTCCGTCTCAGTGCCTCGAAGGTCCGCAGATGGACAGAAGGCGCAGCCCCGGGGAGCTGAAGTGAGCACTGAGCCGCTGGGAAGCGTATTTCTGCAAGTTGTGCTTTATTTTGGCTTAAAAACGAGGTTCTTTTTTTTAAGGAAACATGTCTGTTCTTGTGTGTTAAAGAAGCGGACTTTCACATGGAGACTTTTTTACATGCGGGAAGGACTAGTGTGAAAGCCTCTCTTAGAAACCATTCTTTAATACGAGTTTGTTCGAGGAGGGGCGGTGGCACGTGACCCGATCAGCTCAGTCGTGTGTGGCTCCTGCGAAAAGGCTCTAAGGCAGCCGGGCAGCGCGCTCCTTACAAAAGCAGCCTCGACGGCGGCTCCCGCGGCGCCTTTGGCAGCCCGGGCAAGTGGGAGACAACCGCGGCTACAAGCAGGAACCCAGAAAGCGGAGTAGTTTGGAGACAGAGCTCCCCTCCCCAAAGAGCGCTGCTGACCTAGTGAAAATCAGGCGTGTCGCCTGCCCAGGTGCCAGCGGCGAGCCTCTCTTCGCTCCAGCGCTCAAGCTTCGGGCGCCCGCTTCCTGCAAACCGCGGCTCTAACCCGCACGTTCCCGTCCAGCCCGAAAGCGCTGGTGCCCTGTGTCCGCACCGGGTGTGTCCCCGCGGAGCCGTCTGGGGGTCTTCGGGCCTCCGCTGCCGCCGCTGCTGCGGCTTCCCGGGCCCCCCAGGGTCTGCGTGGTCCTTCCGTCCTCCAGCGGCTTCTCGCCGCCCGACGGACTGCACACACCCGCAGCGTGGACGCCGCTTCCCTTCCGCAGCCGCCGCGTCCTCTCCTCCCTCGGGCGCTTCCCGTGCCCGGACCGCGGGCGCTGCTGGGTGCTGCGCCTTTGCCCCGAGACCGCGGGTTCCATTCCTTCCTTCTTGGCGGTTGTTTTTTCCTCAAAATGTCTGTGAATGTGTCTTGCTTCCAATCAGCTGTGAGACTGATTCCTTGTTTCCATTCTCTTTAACCTGCTGTAACCAATAATTACACCCCCACATTGCGATGTTATTAAATGTCGGGGAAAACAAGCCATAAAAATTGGTTTGCTGTTCCTTTTTCGATTATTCGAGCGGGCCCAGTGAAAGAAGCAGCTCATCTCTGTGAAATCCGGGGTGTGGAGGAGAGGCCAGGCCGAGACCTGGACTGGGCCACAGTGGGGGGGCCACAGTGCGGGCCCACCGCTAACCCCTCGGAGACGGGTCAGAACCCAGGCCCCTTCCGACACCCGTCAGCCCCCGCCCGCCTCCTGCGTCGTGCCCGTGCCTGGAACAGGCTTGTGCTGACCGAAAGGGTCAGGCCAGGTCCCCAGACCCCAGCCTGCTGATGGCCCAGTCAGGCCAGTTCCCACCTGCGGGACCACCCACGACTCAGCTGTCTCCACTCACTGGGCAGCCCGAGGCTTAATCGAACGCTCTCCCACCGAGGACGACAGACACCTGGCGCCAGCCGCAGTGGCCGGGGGCAGACTGACCCCGGGAGCAGCCCGGCCCTTTACCTGGCCCATTGTCCCTGCTCACATCCTGGATCTCCAAGGTTCCCGCCTGGAAGAACAAGACACTAACCCTTCCCCTACGCCCCACAAACCCCACGCCTTTTCTTTTTAAAAACCCCACTCCTGCCTCCCCCGGTGCTGAAGTCGACCCCGACTCAGCCCGTCCTTCAGCCCAGCACCAGATGGAGGCACTCGGACCAGATCCCCCGGCTCCTGCCGCCCGGTCTCTCGGGCATTCCCAACTCCGACCTGTCAAGCATGTAGTGTCCTGCACTGGGTGGCACTGGTGTGTGCTGCCCGTGACCGTGCCCCCAACGACGGACCCTACACACCTCTCTTGGGGAACTCCCTACAGCTCACAGGACAGTGGCTTGGGTTGTCGCTGTTTTTTGCCCCATTGCGTCGACGACGTGAGGCTGGCCGGTGAGACCCATTTCTGCTCATCATCCCTGAGGCCGAGGTGGACAAGGTGGGCGCCTCCCCCATTCCAAAACACGTGGAAGAGGCACAGGCTTTCCTGGGGACCCTGGGGTACTGGCGACACTTGGCAGGATGCCTCGGCCCAGCCTATGGCCCGGTGAACGGGCATCTACCGGACCAGAGTCAGGGCAGCGGACACGCTGGCCAGACATTAAGGCCCCGGGCTCTCCCAGGCTGGGTTTCCTGGCAGTAGATGTGCCCTAGCCCCGGAGGGCGTGGGCTGGGCTTGACGGCAGAAGCTGCCGAGGGGAGAGCGCCCCCTCACGCAGGGGCTGAGATCTGCAACCCCTGCCCCTGGCGGCAGCTGGGGGGCGGCCGGGGGCGGGCATGCGGCGCTCCAGCAGGGGGCCCTCCCGCCAGCGGCGCAGGTCACAGTGAGGGCGTCCCCACAGGGGCGGGGGAGGCTGCCCTCTCCCCTGCCTCTGCCGCGGTGGGCATGGACTCCCCTGGCGCGGAACAGGCATGCTCTGCGGTCTGTAGCGACGGGGGAGCCTGCTCTGCTGCGCATCCTCCCAGCGCCTGCCCCTAGCTGGTTTGCAGGGGCAGGCGGGGGTGCGGGGCGGTCTGTCCTCCTGCAGGGCCGTCCTCAGCCCGGCGTCCGCAGACACCAGCTGGGTGGAAACAGAACGCACCGCAGCAGGGAGGGGCCGGCTGGTCAGCGGCGGCCTCTGGTCTGTGTGCTGCCCGTTGGGCTGTTGACCTCAGGGCTCGGACAGTGGGGATGGGGGGCAGGGGGTGATCACAAGCAAACCCTTTACGGGGGCGAGAGATATGGAAGGGTGTCTGGGCTCGCTCATAAGCACCACGCAGAGCTTGTCCTTCGTGTCCCTGCCCGTAGGGCATCTCCACCTCCAGAAACAGGCACATTAGCCTTGAGCCACTCGAGGACACTGCAGGCGGGGCACCTGGGCAAGGCGGGCACCGTGGTGCCAGAGGAGGACGGTGCACGGCCAGGCAGGCAGGCTGGCCTCACGGTGCTGGGGCCTGGCCCGTGCAGCGCCCCCTGTCCCGTCTGTTCCACACAAGGCCCAGGCAACTGCGCAGGGAGCAGGGCCATGCCCTGCAGCCCCGGCTGGGGAGGAACTGCAGGTTCAGCACACAGCGCCCCCGCCAAATGCGGACCCCAAATCAGCACCGCTGTGTGTCCATATGGCCTCTAGTTTGGCTCAGGCCTTCCTAGCCGGGGAGCTAACCAAGTTGCTCCTGTAAGGGACTAGAAAAAGTAGCCCTGGTACCCTGGCTGAATATATGCAACAGGGGGTCACAGGTCAAAGGACACGCTGTTGCTCAGAGGCTCGGCCTCCCACAGAACCCACGGGCGGCTGGGCTGCTGGGCAGCGTCCTTGAACCACCACGGAGTTACGCACTGGGCGCCAGCTCCAGCCGGTGGACAGAGGAGCTCTCCCGGGTGCTAACTCACCGAAGTGACCCGTGGGGTCTGCTGCCCCATCGGCCACATAAGGGACTCGGCCGAGGCACGCAGCACCGTAAAGCTGTGGACAGCAAAGGACAAGCCAGCGGCCCTGGCGCTGGTCACCGGCCCCAGGTCACGATCATGAGGGCCCCGTCGTCCCTGGAAAGGGGACCGTTTACTGGACTCTGGACTGGGACGTCCTGCTGGGATGCTCAGTCACCACACGCCCCTGGGTGGCCCTGGGGAGCCTGTCACGTTAACGCTGTCGGGGTTCGTGGAAACATCCCACACGTGGACTGTGGCACACCGCTGAGAGGATGGGGAATAGGGCCCCGGTCTGGCCTGCTCCCTCCCACTCACCTCCTCGCTCCTGAGGGCGCCTCCCACCCCCGCCAGCCTGTGAGGTTGGCACGGCCTGGCCAGGCCCCGCGGCTGCGGCCTCACTAACACCTGGAGATCAGGCTACGGTGTGATTTCCACAGACCCCCAATCCAAGCCCCTGCCAAGTACCTGTCTTTCTGACCTTGACCTCCTGCTGTGCCGGTGACATTCGGTTCCAGCTGCACCTCGATCGGAACATCTTGCAGTGGGCCACTGCCGACACCTGGACGGCGTCTTTGGCTCCCTTTTCTCCTGCGTGTGCCTGTGCTGTTGCAGATTGTGCCTCCCGCAGCCGAGGGGTGACCGAGTGAGCAAGCTCCCTGCTACTGGAGCCTGTCGCTCAGGGCGCCTGGGGGGCTGGGGGCGCGTGAGGTTGTAAGAGCCGGTCACCAGGGGGGCAGTGTGGAGGACGCACTGTTCCGTGGCCTGACCGCCTCCTGCGTTGTGCTGGTTCCTGGATCAGGCTTGTCCTGACCTGGCCGGGCCGGCACCGTATTCCGTGTGGGGACACCTCTCGTCCTGCAGCCGAAGGTGCCCTCATGTGTAAGTTTACAAACTCGATTCTAGGAGGCGGCGTGGCAGCCTCCTTCCCAGGTCTTCCCGGCCCTCTGCTCCGGGGGGTGGGGCTCGGTTAGTCTCCAGTCTGTTCCCAGGTGTGCGTGTTCGAAGGAGGGGCGGTGCACGCCACTCGGACGCGCGGCATGCCGGTGTGGGGACCCGTGAAAGCGCCCGCAGGGCCCACTGGAAGGGGCGGCCGCTGGCCTGTTCTTGGTTTTCAGTTGTGAGCCACTTAACCTTCCCTGTTACTTTGCTCATTAAAGTCAGTGTCCCGCTTACAGGGCGTGTGAGGTGGAAATCGTTTAACCATAACAGGCGGTCCCTTTGCTGTAAAGGTCGCCCTGTCTCCCAGCTTCCGTGGCTGTGCAGCCGGAGTGTCCTGTGGTGTTTTCACGCAGACTGATACGACTCCTCTGTCAATTCCGTGGTTTCTAAGAGGCCAACAGCCTTCTGGCACGTAGGGGCGCTCAGCAGCAACTCCCTGCACTTGGGGCCATTTTGTAGGGGAATCGGTAACAATTCAAGGAGAAATCTCTAACAGTTAAACGCACAAGTGTGAAGACAAGGCCCCGACGGACCGTGGGAGGACGCTTGTTTCCGGCGTGAGGGCTGAGACGAGAGGCGGAGTGTCGCTTTGCGCCACCTCCGCTGCAGCGTGCAGATTGGGCCACCGACGCCACCCCCATGCCGTGCGCCTTCACGCAGGACTGGACAGTGTTTCTAGGACGCCCTCGGCGTGGGTTTGTCGGCTGCCCCTCAGGACGGAATTCCGGTTGTGCGTTTGGGGCGGGAACAGCGCAGAAGCGAGGCTGGCTGTGTTCTCGGTACAGGCCTCAGCCGTTGTGCGGGCCGGCGGAGGGAAGCAGTCGTGAATCAAAGTCCCAAAGGTGGCTGCACCAAGCACCCCTGGGTGCTGAGTTGCTCCCCACGCGGGCCCCTCCTGGGTGGACGGTAGCGGTGATTTCTCCAGTTAAGGGTCTTGCAGATACCGAGGAAGTCTCCTTTCTCTGCCCCTTCCCTGGCCTCCCCGGGGCTCCTCACCTTGGCCTCAGCACTGCCCCACACAAAGGGCTCCACCTGCTGCTTCCTCACCCAGGGCTCTGCTGCGCCGCCAGGGGGCGCTGTTCACGGTGCGGGCACAGGTGGGCCCGTTTGCTTACGAAAATTCGCACTTGAAATCAGTGCCTTGTAAGGTAGGTGCCTTCATCTAATTCACACAAAGGTCCCTGAGAGGCTTGCAGGGGCCACGAGGTGCAGAAGGTCCCCAGGTGGAAAGCTCCGGGTGCCTAGCAACAGGCAAAACTGGAGAAGCAAGGACCCGGTCCCTAGCACGTGGCTGGTCTTGCAGTTCAGACCCCCGACCTTTCCTCCCTAAAGAGAACACCTGGGCCTCGGTGTGTTTCAGCTCCGGCCTCGGGACCGGCTGCGCTGACTGAGGACCGCGCCCTGGCACCGGCCAGCCAGCGGAGGTCGGGGCCCTGAGAGCACACAGCTGGAGAGCCGATGCGCGTTCTACTGAGATCCTGCCCCGGAGCTCCCCCAAGCTCGCCACCCCTCCCGCTGGGGGGCGCCCCCACACCGCTCCCCTCCCCTCTCCTTCCCCCACAGGCAGCACCTCCTGGACTCTGAGGGCCCCTGGGAGACCTGCAGCCAGGGGGCAGCGGCAGCGGCAGCTCACCCCGAGCTCACCCCGTGACCCCGCCCCTTTTCTCCGACTTCCGGTGAGCCCAGGCAGCCCCGCCAGGGGTCTCCTGTTGCTCCTGCCCTGCGGGGCCCTTCCTTGTCCCACTGTCCTGAGTGTGCGTCTGCTGCGGCCAGTAAATTCCTGCTTTGCTGCCTCCGTCCCTCGACTTGAATCTTTCCTTCGGGAAGGCAAGAACTGAGGTCTCGTCTTGCCAGTAGTGCTGGTAGAAGGCCCACTTCCCTCCACCGAGCCGCGTCCTCCCGGACTCTGCGTCCCTGGTCCACGACGTGCCTCGGAGGGTGTGTGCGGCCCCTGAATCACATCATCTCGTGGTCGGGTGGAGTCTTGACCTTCGGGGACGCTGAGAGTCTGCTTCTCCTACACGAGAAACACCTAGCTGCGCAGATCAGGGGTCAGCGCCGCTTCCCTTGTACGAAGCTTCCGGGCTTGGTGGGCACACAGTCGGCCTGCCTTGGCGACCAGGTTCCGCCTCCCGGGGGAACACAGCCACGGAGGGGAGACATCCGCGGACGAGCCTCACGGGGTTCCAGTTTACTTATGGGCGCTGGGGTCTAAATTTCACAGACGTTGCATCTTTTTCAACCATTTAAAGACGTGAAAGTGATTATCCTTAGCTCGCCGGCCACACGGGGCCAGGGAGCGGGCCGGGCGGGCGGGTGTTCAGGCAGTCGGCTCTGTCACAGATGAACTGGAAGGTGGCTTCCGTTGGAAACGCATCAACTCACCAAAAGGGGTTTCCTCGGGGGTGGGGGGTGAAAGTGGCTACCCACCCAGGTGCCCACACGGCCACACACACACCTGAGGCGCATGTGGAAACGCAGGGGTCCCCGAGAGGAGGGGAAGAAGGAAGTTAAGGGAGGGGCAGTTACAAGCACAGAATTCGACTGGGAGCAGAGTTTTCCCCAGCCCCGTGAGAGCCCCCCCCACAGACCCTCCGCACTGGGTTTGGTTAAAATCCCAGGCGATATTTTTTTAGATTGAGATTTTATTTGTATTTCTTTTTAGAGAGAGGGGAAGGGAGGGAGAAAGAGAGGGAGAGAATATGGATTGGTTGCCTCTCTCGTGCCCCGTACTGGGGACCTGGCCTGCCACCCAGGCTTGTGCCCTGACAGGGAACTGAACCCGTGGCCTTGCAGTTTTCGGGAAGACACCCAACGCCCCACCCCATCCACACCGGTCAGGACTAATGAATCTTTATTGCTTCCAACTCAAACATGTTTTGATGATGTACTTGGCTTGACTAGGAATGAAGTCGCAAGTTAGTACAAGAAACAATTCCGTCGATCAGGCATTTGTTTTATAGTGTTTTTGGAAAATACTATAAAAAAGGAGTAGCTTACTAAAAAAATTCCTGCGCTTTCCCCACCCTGTGTAACAGGCCAGCCTCGCCCCTAGCGGAGCTGTTACTGAGCTAGGATGGTGCAGGGTCTGCAAGGGCAGCACATCTGCAGTGGTGGGGATCCGGGTTGGGGGGATGTCAGCCCCTCCCCCAAAGGCTGTGACCTTGGGGAGCCTAGCCCCAGGCTGCTCCCGAACTTTGGCTCCGAGTCTGTCACCAACTCAAGCTGCTGCCTTCAACCAGGAAGGGCCTTTGTGTGCCTGAACCAGAGGGACCTCCCGCCCCAGGACACTTGCTCGGTTCCATCCCGAACCCAGCTCAGCCTTTCAAATCGGGTCCCCAGAGCCAGCCAGCTCGCCCCTGACAGGCTGCACCCCGTTTTCATTACACAGGGCGGCTCACTCGAGCTCGCTGCGCACACAACGTCTGACTTGACTCTCACAGAGCCGAGCTGCCCACTTCCCGCAGGGCTGGGACTCCGCCTATGCTCTGTCGGCTGCCTCCGTGTCCCCTCCACGTCCCCTCCGCAGGCTGCGCCCCAGGACGCCCCCCCATCTCGAGTTTCCTCCATGGGCCCAGGCAGGTCCTCACAACTCCAGCCTCCCACTGCTCCTCTACACCTGCCCCAGTTCAAGGTGCACCCAGCAGATGGCGCAGAGACCTCCAAGGGCACTTGCCTGGGTGTCCTTGGGCTTCTTGTCACCCTGGACGGCAGGACACACAGAGCTTGGCCAGAAAGTTGGGCCCTGAGAGCCAGTTCCTCACCACCAGCACAGACCCCCCGACCGAGAGAGCATGAGCGTGCAAGCGTACACACGCGCATGCAGTTCCATCACCTCGTGCCGGAAGCTTCGTGCACCCACAGTCAGCGCGTCTTCTTCCCCTCATCACGTCAGGCTGCCGGGGGCTTCTTTCTGAAGCAGATGTCACAGCAGCTGTGTCACTGCGTGTGTGGTAGGGGCGGGGGTGAGGGGAAGCTACACACTCCTTTCCTACATACTGAGGCATGTAAGTTGTAACCCATGTCCTTAGAACCGAAGAGCCCATCCTCACACGCAGTCAGAAGCCTCGCTGCACAGTGGGTCCGGTGACTGTCACCAGCTGATGCTCGTCACGGCCCGTTAGCCCCTCACAGTAAACAGGGCATGGGTACAGCTTCTGAAAACCCTTTTACACCTTTTTTTAAAATCCACACATGCTCATTGATCCGAGAGAGAGGGGAGGGAGGGGGAGAGAGGCGGAGAGAGATACTGATGTGACAGAGAAGCATCGATCGGCAGCCTCTTACATGCTCCCCAACAGGGGATTGAACCGGCAACCCAGGCATGTGCCTGACCGGGAACTGAACCGTCAACCTTCAGTGTTTGGGACCACGCTCCAGCCGACTGAGCTGCACCTGACGCTCCTCTCGAACCTCTTCAGGGAATCCAACGACAGACAGAGAGTGACCGCGAGGTCTGGGTAGGTCTCCTGGGTGTTGTTTCAGAAAACAAAACTCTACTTGTAGCAATTTTAAAGCTGAAATTTTGCAGAAAATAGGCCAAATTAAGACGACAAAGTGGAGAGGAAAACACCTCACATAAACTTTTAACAAGTTAATTACACAGTCCTTCATTAATAGTTTGAAAAAAAACGACAACCTTAAATTACTAGGAGAGTATTTACAGGATTGATCACATTTGAAGCTGAGAGACGCACGAGACAGTCCGCCCGTGTCCCTTGCCGGGACAGGTTCGTGACCTGCCCAGGGGGAAGACCAATGACAAACAGAAAGAGCGTCAGGGGTGCCAGAGCCGTTTGGCTAAGAAATAATTACGTCTTTTTAGTGTTCGGGAGAAATCTTCATTTTTCTGTAGACATCCGAGAAAATCGCATGATTAGAAAATTCTTAAAGAAAAGAATAAACGTGCTTCCCCCATGAGACCCACCGGCCTCGGGGGCACGGACGGCCGTCGTGCAGCGGGACCCCGGGGTCCCGGGCTCCGAATGTCCTGACGGGACAGCAGCAGCGTCCCAGCGTCCCAGCGTCACAGCTCCGAGTCTGCTCCCGCAGGCTGGGGACGGCCGGGGCTTTCATGCCACGTCCCCCGGAGCATCTTCTGCTCCTCGGGAACCGACAGGACGGACACCGAGTCCCAGGCGTCCTCCTTGGGCGGGCCATCGCGGTCCATGGCCTCCAGGACGGGGTGCTCCGGGTCCTTTAAATACTAGAAAGGGCAAAGCGGACAGGTGTCACCCCATGGGTCCCAAGCACCCACAGCTTCCGCTCCCGCTGGCGCCGCCCTCTTCTATTCAGGGTTAACCCCCACTCTGTCGGCCCGCAGGGCACCCCCACCCGAGCACCCCCGACCCGCCGCCTCCCGGACGGCTCAGGCCCGAGTCGAGGCCCGGCCCAGGTCGCACTCCGAAAGCAGGCAGAGGCCCTCGCTGTAAAGTGACACTTCTCTGTTCCCAACTGTCCCTTTGGTTCCCACCTCTGCTTCAGGCTCAGCCTCAAGTGGCCTGGGTTACGGAGAACCCGGTGCCCGGCTCCGGAGGCACAGCCAGGCTGGAGGCCCTGACTAGGGAGGCACAGCGTCCCACGCACCCTGGACACAGGATTTGTTACTGTCACATAACGTCGCTGGCCTGTGATCGACATTTCCCCCTTTCCCGGGAAAGTGAACTGAAAGACACTGGGTTCTAGAGTCGAAGCTCACAGGACCACCGGGCAGGAGGCGCCGGGCGAGTGCAGTGGGCGCCAGCCCTCTGACAGCTGGTATGAGCTTTTACGGGGACGTCCTGCAGTTGCTTTGGGCTTTGTTTGCAGTACGAACCCTTCACCGGGGTTCTACCCTCCTAACCAAACTGAAGGCACCGCAATGGGTCTCTGGACCTCACGCTGGTGGCCCAGCCGCGCCCCTCCCGGCCCCTGGCGCCCCCCACTCATTCTCCTCCGTCTCTGTGAGCCTGACCGTCCCAGATCCGCCCGCACAGGGGGGTTGCATGGTGTTTGCAGGGCGGTCTGAGCCGGGACTTCACAAGCAGTCCGTCCAGTGCCCGGGCACTTTGATGCCTCACGACACATGACGGAACCAGGTGACTATGGCTCTTTCTAGAACAGGGTCAAACTCAGCCTCACGGGTGCCTTCAAAGGGCCGAGTATAATTTCAACTCCTTAGCAGGTAAGGAGCAGTTACATTACACAGTCCTAAAATTATTCCGGCCGTTTGAAGGCCACTGCGAGGCTGAGGTTTGACCCCTGAACATGAGTTTGACCCCTGCCCTAGAAGCTCTGCTGTCTTTACAGGTGTGGGCCTCGGCCGGCTCCTCTTCGTTCCACCTGTACCAGGAAAGACTCCGTTTCCGATGACGCCACCCCAGAGGGACCCCAGAAGCAAACACTTCGAACTATTCTCCTACCAGCCCGCTGTGAATCCCAACAATATCCCGACTGTCCCCAGGGGGCCCGGGGGCCTCGCAGAGCCCAGGGGCTCGGGCAGTGCAGGAGCACCCCCCACCCCCAACTTTTCTTTCTCGAAGCCTTTACGATACTAGCGACCCCCACTGAGCCCTAGCGCGCAGAGCCGTGCGCTCCCAGCTCCGGCTGCGTGGACTCTGAAGAACCCTGAGGGCGCCCCGTCTGCCCCAAAGCTCACGCTCCTGACTCCTGTCTCCACGGCCCTCGTGGCTCTAGCCAGGCTTCCCCGCGGGCGGTCTCTGAAAAGCACAGGACCCGTGCGCTGCCCAGACACAGGGACCTCCTGCCACCCATCTCGAGGCCTGGTCACCGTTGTGGCCAACCTTGTGCCATCAAAAAAACACTTTAAAATCCTGGTTGTGTCCTGGCCGGTGTGGCTCAGTGGATTGAGTGCCGGCCTGTGAACCACAGGGTCGCCGGTTCGATTCCCAGTCAGGGCACAAGCCTGGGTTGCAGGCCAGGTCCTCAGTGGGGGGCTTGAGGAGCCGCTGCCTCCAGGCTGCTGTGGGTAAGGATGCTGTGCACGCCGGTGCGGAGACAACCCTGGCCCGCTCTCCGCCCGAACCTCTGCCCACAGCTCTGCCCACTGCGGCCCTGGAGGTGCTGACACCCCCATGGACCGGCGCGCGCGCTTACCTCTCCTATTTGGACGGGAACGCCTGGCGGAGAGTGAAGCCAGTGCTTGATCAGGCCCCTGTACCTCAGGGTCAGGAAGACGCAGGCCCCTGCCAGCCCCGTCAGGGACAGGAAGGTCCCCATGGCGATCAGGACGACCTCCTGGAGCTTGGTGGAGGCTGAAGAGAGGACATACAAGTGAATGACAGGGCCAGCCCACACCCGATACAGACATCGGCGTCTTTTCTGTTTAACTGTACTCCTGTCCCAGTGGAGTGGACAGGCACTGCCCGTCCCCGCCCCACACACTCAGCTCAGAGCTCGGAAGGCACCCCTAAAACAATGCCAGGCCCCGGCTGGTGTGGCTTAGCGGACTGAGTGCTGGTCTGCGAACCAAAGGGTCGCCGGTTCGATTCCCAGTCAGGGCACCTGCCTGGGTGGCGGGCCAGGTCCCCAGTAGGGGGGTGTGTGAGAGGCAACCACACACTGATGTGTCTCTCCTTCTCTTTCTCCCTCCCTTGTCCTCTCTCTAAAAAAAATAGTAAGTAAAATATATTTTTAAAAAACAACGCCAGGGCTGGGGACATCAGCGCAGGCTCACGGCACTGAGGAGCCGCCTTCTCACCCCGCCCTCCGGTCTCCCCCTCCTGTCACCCTCACCAGATGAGTGTGCCCCAACTTCACTCCCTTAGGGGCGTTCCTTCCCAGCTCAGAAAGGACACCAGAAGGCGTATCTTACCATCCGCCGCTGTTTCGTGACAGGACACGTTGCTAAAAAGCCCTTGTGTAGACATCTTTCCCGAATTCCAGACCAGCGTGGCTCCCACTTGTAAACAGTGCACTTGTAAAGGCGACAAATCTTTCAGCTCAATTAATTTGTTCTCGAAGGGGCCTTTCACCTACGGGGGAAACACCGAACGCCGTGCACGTGAGCAGAGCAGCCAGCCACGCCCCCTGCTCGCCCATGCGCACTGCGCAGTGGGTGCAGCCGCACGGGCTGGGCGCACGGCCGCACGTCTCTGTGTGACCACGGGCGGGCGGTGTGAAGAATGATGCCGCTGGGTTTAGGGCGGCCTCTGAGGGCCCCTGAGGACCCCCTGCGGCAACGCAGGGTCCACAACCACCATTTCTAGGATGGAATTTTCTCCTTTAAAGTGAGCATTTTGTAGTTTGTGGTTAATCTAATTGAGACACTTCAAGGATGACAACAGAGCAAATAAATCATTCCAGGAAAAAAACGTGCCTTTCACGCACGGCCAACCTGCTATCAGGCCCACCTGAAACGCACTGAGTCCTCTTTCAGCTTTGGTCAAAACGACCCTGGCTATTCATGAACACGTCCTCGGGGGCCCATCTCCTCTCTGCCCCTGCTCCGGCGCTGCCCGCCCCCAGGGCCTCGTCCCCACCCCTGGCTGCTCCCCCTCGTCCTGGACAAAGGTCGCTGTTCCACGGGAAAACGAGAAAAAGATGTACCACGTTGTGGCAACACAGGACTTCTTATAAGGGACTGCTTCCTTGTTTTCAGAGACAGCAGAATACTCGGCAGCCATCTGGAATGGTGGCGTAGCCGCGCTCGTCACGGGCGGCCTGGGATCTGGGGCCCCGGGGCCCCCCGCCTCCCCCGCGTGCAGAGAGCTGTTCTTTCGTGAGCTCTGCGGTCCCAGCGCTCTCAGACCCGTTGCGAAGCAGTGATGGGAAGGCAAGCACACAAAGGGCACGGAAGGAAGACCGGAAAACCGGAAGACCGAGATGGGGTGGGCGGGGCCCTGGGTGAGCTCGGGAGGAAGACTGCTACGGGGTGGGCGGGGCCCCGGGTGAGCGCGGGACTGGAGGACGCACCTCGCATGCCTGCCCGTGCAGACACCGCGAGCGCGCTCGACGCACGCACGCTCTTCTTGTTATTATGAAAGTGATGGTGATGTTGGAATTCGGAATCCTGACGTTCACACGGGTAACGAAACCTCGTTAAACGTGGCACGGAGAGCCAGGCCCTGGAGGCCACAAAAAGCCATCACTTTGTCCCTGTGCCTCGCAGAGCTGGCCAGGCCCTGTGGTCCAAGTCCCTCTGTCCACCTCGTCGCCTGCCCCTCCTCCCGGAACGCTCTCTGTCCTTCCAGCGGACTTTCCACCTGTTCCCATGGGCCCTGTTTGCGAACCGTCCAAACCCGAGGGATTTATACAGTTAAATCTTGTGGTGGTGGGTTCCTTGTTGTAGAAGCTGACCCGCCAGAACCTTCTCCCAACTCCAGAGTGTGGCGAAGGCAGGACAAGCAATGTGCGGGCAACGTCTGGACCCCAGGTAATGGGGGCCCTGTGACATCAGACAGAGGGGCGCCCGCCCTGATGGACTGGGGAAGGGGTTCCTCCGAGGGAGGAGGAGCAGGTGCGGAAGAGGCGGGTTAAAACCGGCTCAGCCCCGACCAGCGTGGCTCAGCGGGGTGGCCATCGTTGCATAATGCGAAAGGCCACCAGCTCCAGCCAATGGGTGTGTCTCTCCCTCCCTTTCCCTCTCTCTAAAAAATAAGTTTAAAAAATCGACTTCGGCCCCAGACTCTAAGGTGACACTGGTGTGCCCTGTTCTCCTCATCCATTTCAACATCTACTTTCTTTTGCTGTATCAGAAACTCTAACAAAAGAAAATCAAAATGGAAAAAAACGGTCTTACCTGCGGGTGTCCTGCCTTTTCCGGTGTCCAGTAATGAACCCAATACGAAAAGTGGGCCGTAGCGGGTGCGACGTCGAAGGGCGGGGAGAAGCTGATGGCAAGGGAGCCTGGTCCCGGGGCCACCCGGATGTTTTCCGGAGGCCCGACGGTCACTGGAGTGGAATTGCAAAGGAAACCGGAACTATGTAAGTGTCCGTGCACACACAATGGACGTACACACACAACAGGCATCACACACACGCACACATGAGGCTGTGTCACAGACAGTGTGTGCAAGTCCACCGTATCTTATGTATGTGGCGTGCACACAAGCACACACAGATTCATGCAGGCGATGAGGTCACGCTCAGGCACGAGAGACCACCCAGGGATACAGGTCAGCCTGGGAAGGCCGCAGGGCTGGGAGCCCGGTGGGGCCCCAGAGTGGCCATAAGGCCCCTGCCTGCGGCAGCACCCACACGGCAGCCCAGAGCAAGGCTCCAGGGTCTCAGGTGCGAGGGGCCAGGCAGGTACGGGAGCCTCCTTGGCCACCAAGTCACAAAGCCAACCCCTCTTCTCAGAACCTCACTAAGAACAGCTCCCAGGGGCCCCACAAGGGCGTGCCCAGGCACAAAAGCCCACAGGTACGGCTTCCAGCCAGGACTGCAGGCTGTCCCAGTGGAAGTGCAGTTTCCCGGTCAGGGCTGACGCCAGCCACGAGCCACGCCATCTAGTTTCCTAACTGACACGCCACCTTGATGAGGTTTCTAGGGACACAGTGCAGGCAGGTGAACCAAGGTCACACTCGCCTGCCGAGGGGGAAAGATTTCAGTAGCCCTTACCTACCGCTTGTATTTCGGTATATAATTTCTCTACAGACCAACAGAAGTGGTGTTCACGGAACGTTACACGTGTGTTTCCCAGTTTACTGGGGCACGGAGCTGCCATGCGGTGTCTGGGAAGTTTTACCGTTCCGAGTCTGCTGTGCTGGTTACGGCTTTTTGGGCGGTCCCGGCCAGCCGAGGGCTGTGGCTCGCCGTGCGCTAGAAATGGAAGGCCCAGCCCTTATCGAGCAAGCATTCACATTGTGCCCTTGACCGGAGCAACTCAGGCTGACGCCCGGGTTGGACCTCGCAGCGGGGAGAGGCCTGCTCAGGCAAACGGGGTACACCCCGAGAATTATGTCGCCGTGAACGGGTGCGTGGTTGTGACGGTGGCACGCTACGCTGCCACGCTCTCCCCTGGGCTTGGTATGCCACCCTTCTGTCTGTGCCAAAGTCAGCAGTCCCTGCGGGTTCGAGCCTGTGTCCTCAAGGACATGCGCTCCGGTGGAGGAGCTGAGCCACACGGAGATGGGGAGGAGCCGGCCACCACCACGGCTGGCCGTTGGCTGAGAGGGACAGAGCCCGCACACACTCCACGGAGGCCTGGCTGGAGCACAGCAGAGCCTGTGACCCATGGGCCAGCTGCTGCTGCCAGGCTCCCACCTCCGCGGGACACAGCTGCCGAACTTCCTGTGACTCACCCGTTGCGGGGGCTGTGGGAGCCCGGAGGCCAGCGCCACTAATCCCTGCACCTCTGCAATAGCAGCCTGAGAGCCGCCCTTCTGAAGGGTCTGGAATCTGACACCAACCCTCTCGAGGGGGAGGGGCACGACCTGCCATCTCTCTGTGCACGGAAGACTTGGTGGGACAAACTGTCCCCAGCAGCTTTCCTGTCTGGAGCGGTGGCCACGAGGCAGGTAGCCCGCACTCCGAGGTGTGGCCACAGACTCACACCTGTGTGTCCCATCGCTGCGTCACCTCCCGCCACCACTGACTCTGTCCTCAGCTGTCTGGGACAGGAAATCTCAGACACAGGGGATCTTGGCAAAGCTCCTGTGCTCGTCAACAAAGACTGTCACTAAGTAGTTATTGCCCCTAAACACTAGTAGGGGCAATGATAGGACCCCCCCCCCCCTTAAAAAACATAGACAAAAACACTCTTAAAAAAAGAGTAAAAGATATTCATTACCATTGCTTTCAAAGTATTGCTTTCATGTCATTAGTAAGATATATTATTTTTAAATTAAAAAAAAACACAAAATACCATTACAAAACACCTAAAACAAACAAACAATAATGGCATAACATATCATCCAATATCTAGGGAGTGCTCTGGCCGGTGTGGCTCAGCTGGTTGGGGTGTCGTCCCCTAACCAAAGAGGTGCAAGTTCGATCCCGGGGTCTGGGTGCGGGGCATCCGGACCAGGCGTGTGGGGAAGGCAACCCACCCATGCTTCTCCCTCGCATGGATGTTTCTCTCTCTCCCTTCCTCTCTTAACGCAATGAAAACACACGTCTTTGGGTGACGACTAAAAAACCATCTGGGCAGTGATCACATTTCCTCAGTTGCCTTATATTTTGTTTAAATCCGGACCCCAGTAAGTTCCACACTGTGTGTCTGCACGAACCACAGAGAGAAGCAGCCTCGGGCCCAGGCAACAAACGAACCCTCAGAGCAACAAGCCGGGATCGCACGGTTCTCGCACCCCTCCCGCCGCTGGGGGCGGGCGGGGGGGGGGCACGCTCTTCACGCAACCATCCAACATGCGTCTACCCAATCCCGCTGCGTGCGGGCACTGCAGGGTTAGAGCACAGTCTCTCTGCGGCGTAAAAGAGGTCCTGCCAGAACAGCCCCCGCATGAGCGTGCCCTCCAGTGCGGAGGCCGGCAGACTTTTCCAGGAAGGCGCCAGGGCAGGCTTCCGCTTTGCAGGCCAGGCGGTGCCCGCTGCAACTCTGCTGTGGCGGAGGGCCAGCAGCTGCAGAGAACGTGTTAGAAGATGCTGTGACTGCGTTCCAATAAAACTTTATTTAAACAACAGGGCGGCTGGCTGCATTTGGCCCTCAGGCTGCAGTCTGCCAGCCTCCTGTCTCAGCGAATCCCGCCCCTTGAGCACTGTGTTTGCGCCCCCAGCTCTTTGCTGGCTGCCCAGGGAGCACAGGGGTGTAGCCGGGCGGAAAGGAGCTCGCTTACTGTTCAGGTAGCGCTGGAACCACGGCAGCGCTGCCCAGGCCGAAGCGCGCTCTGGCAGCTCGGCGCGGACGCGCAGGGAGACGTTGTGAAGCGGGTCGAAGACGCCGGCCAGGCCGGCTGGGCCGAGGTTGCACTCCGTCGTGGCGATCCTCCAGCAGTTCACCCTGTGGGAGCGCGAGGGCACGAGGTCGAACCAGTCTCTGCTGGTGGCGCTGCAACGAGAGAGAGGATTTCACTTCCCAGAATTCTCTCTTCCACGGCGTGGGGCAGTGTCCTCCCAGCTGACCTGGTAAAGGCGGCTGCGTCCAGACCCAGTCCGCATACCACGCAACGCACCCACTGAACACGCATACTCAGTGGCTCGCAGTATATTCCACAGGGTTGTACCGTGGCCGCCAAAATCCGTTTGAGAACACTTTCGCCATCCACCCAAAAACCCTGGCACCCATCAGCAGCCACTCCCCATGCTCCCCCAACCCCCAAGTCCTGGGCAGCCACTCGTCTGCTTGCTGTCTCTATAAATTTGCCTCTTCTGCACGTTTCATATAAATGGGATCATACACCACCTGATCTTCCATGATTCACTCCGTTCACTTAGCATGTTACACTTAGCATGTTTGCAAGCATCATACATGTTGCAGCATGTAGCTGTATTTTATCCCTTCTAGGGGCCGAACAATATCATAGGGCCCTGACTAGTGTAGCTCAGTGGATTGAGTACCGGCCTGGGAACCCAAGGGTGGCTGGTTTGATTCCCAGTCAGGGCACATGCCTGGGGTGTGGGCCAGGTCCCCAGTAGGGGGGGTGTGAGAGGCAACCAGACATTGATGTTTCTCTCCCTCTCTCTCCCTCCCTACCCCGCTCCCTAAAAATAAATAAATAAAATCTTTAAAAAAATATCCCATCGTAGGACTACGCCATGTTTTGTCTATCCATTCATCTGTCAATAGACATGAGGGTTGTTTGCACTTGTTTATATTGTGGTGGCCAAAAAGTCCATATGGTTTTTTCCGTAAAGTAAGACACATTTTTCATTTTCACCAATAACTCCATTGATTTGGATTACTTGAGTATTATCCACTATTTCCTGCATGGTATGATGCTGATTGTTCTCAGTTAATGTCTCAGTTTGATCGCTGTCAACTCCAACTGGTCTACCCGACCCTGGAGCATCATCCAGCTGAAACCTCCACCACGAAACTTCGCAAACCACTTTGGACACGTTCGATCAGGCACAGCACCTTCTCCCTACACTGCACAAACCTTTGTGTGTGTGTGTATGTGTTTCAGCTGTGTATTAACCTTTTTTGAAATAATACAGCATAATATGCAGAAAATGTTGTATATTTTCTTCTATCTTCAATATTAAAATGGCTATACAAAAATTCACCACTTTTGATTTTTTTTTTAATGCAGGCTGATATGACAACCGTCACAATACAACCTATCAAGATTGTTTCAAATGAACTTA
>CM052539.1:191042505-191058867 GCA_028533065.1 Trachops cirrhosus
TGCCACACCACGGATGTGCCTTGAGGACATCATGCTGAGTGAAATACACCAGTCTCGAATCTATGTAGGTATCCTAGGATTCCACTTATATGAGGAATCTAAAAAAGTTAAATCAAAAGAAACAGAAACAGTGGCCATTGCGGGGGCAGGGGGGGCTAGAGAGGGGGAAATGGGGAGTTACTATTCAAGAGATAGAGTTTCAGGTCTGCAGGAAGAAAAAGTGCTAGAGGTCTGTTGTTCAACAAGAAACACTGAAATGGTCAAGATGATACATTTTATACTGTGTGCTCTTTACCACACTTTTCAAAAAAGAATTATTCATTGTTTTAAATCTGTAATTGGTTTAGAAAAGAAAAATAGGATTTTTTTTTTACGTTTACTTTTTATTCAAAAGATTCAGCGGTTTTACAAATGTGGATGTCCCTGTTTGGCCTTCGCTGCTGACGAGCAAACCCGCAAGTTGTTACACGTTTCTCTTGGGAGAGTCTTTGTCTTGTGTTTCTTTCTGACAGCAAGAGAGAGACTCAGCTGCGGGGGTTCCCGTGCTCGGGCTGATGGGACGAACCTGAGCCGCACCAAGTGGGGCAGGGTGCAGGGAGAGGAAGCCGACGTAGAGGTTCCGAGATGAAAGGCTCGTGAATGAAAAACAGGTGTCACGATTTTCACAGACAGTGAGCGTGGGCAGACTCGCACCCACGGCGCCATCCCTGGCCCCCAGCACACCGTTTCCTCCTTTCCCTGAGGCCAGCCCGTCCTCTTCGCCGCCCACGGAGCCGCCAGACGCCAGCACGGAGGCATTTGCTCTGGGCGTCCCGAGCATGCACATCTGCTTTGCAAGCAAGTGCAGTCAGCCGCTCAGGCTTGTGCTGGCCTTAGCTGATGTCGAGCAGACCCCCAAGGCTGTGGGAGCAGAGGGACAGCCTGCCAAGGTCCCCAGGCGGGGGAGAAGGGCAGGCCACCTGCATGCCATTTCGAACGTCGTCCTGGCCCAGTGCCTGCCAGAATCCTGTAAGCCCTGCAGTCCCTCACACGTTTCACTGACCTCTGAAATACTTCCTGAAAAGCTTAAACAGTTGCAAAGGATGTATTTTCCAGTAGGTTGCAAGTGCTAACATCTAAAAATAGACGTTCTTTATCACCTTCATAAGTGTAACCAGTGGAATCGAAGGTCAAAGCCGCACACCCCTCTCCACCCCGTCTCCCCCACCCGCCCTGTCACCTGCTTTGAAACTACGAACTCTTCTTGACGGGACCTGAAATTTGTTCCTTTCTTTTTCTCCCTGAATTCATAGTCTTCTTTCCAAAGATGTTTATGTTGGTGTGATGTGTTTATTGACCCCCGCGTTGTATATCTTTGCAACAAAAAGCACAGTAAGTTGACATGCTACTTTGTTTTTTATTTTCTGTGACCGTAGTCTCTAAATATGAAAACACACACAACAGCAACAAGACCTCACCCCCGAGAGACAAGTCCCTCTTATGATCAACTACTTCTACTGCTCGGAAGCGTGAATAGGCTGCTGACAAATGGAGAAGGAGACTTCCCCGTGGAGGTGTCACTTTGTAACAAGAATGCTATGAGGGGGAAGAGAGGGCCCATCACATGAGCCGACAGGAGAAGTTCAACGTTTTAAAATAACAACTTTCTTCCGCACTGAACTATCGTGGCAACCCTTGGTAGCGTACACTTGATCAAACCACAAATATTTCACAACTTTCGAGAAATCATTTTTGAGCATAACGAGTAAAATTTCATGAGAAATGCACTCCTTATGGGAATGGGTGACATTCCTCCAATTCGTGTGGGTGTCCACGAGTGACCGCGGCTTCTTGCCAGGTTGAGACAGGGTCCACCACCTCGCTGACCCTGCTTTCTGCATTTTGGGGTGCAGCTTTGAGTTGGAGGAACCCCTGGAAGGAGCAGGGCTGTGTCTCCACTCCTCGAGCCTTTGGATTCTGAGTCACGGGTCAGAAGCTGCTTCGTGAACTTTCATCACAATTACCCCTGTTCAGATGTTAAACTTTAACCGCTGCTAATCTGGTACAGAGAGACACATTGTATAGCTTGTGATGGGAGAACCCATCACCCTCCGCGGAGCAGGCTTGTCAAAAAGTCCGTCCTGAGCCGGTCTCACCTCGGATCCATGACTGCCTCACGGGGGTGCAGGGGAGCAGCTACAAGGTGCCGGGCAGAGGCGACCAGCAAACCCCAGGCTATGCGCAAGCCATCGGGCGTCACGGACAAATCAGGGGCAAGAAAAAATTGTCTGTTGTCAATTTTTTTTAAAGATTTTATTTATTTATTTTTAGAGAGGGTGGGAAGGAGGGAAAAAGAGAGGGAGAGAAACATCAATGTGTGGTTGCCTCTCCCACGCCCCCTACTGGGGACCTGGCTTGAAACCCAGGCATGTGTCCTGACTGGGAATCGAACTGGCAACCCTTTGGTTCGAAGGCCTGTGTTCAGTCCACTGAGCCACACCAGCCGGGGTCCATTTTCGATTTTGATTTAAACAGGCAAACTTCAGAGGAAGAGAGAGGGAAGTTGATGACATTCAGAGACCATAAAAAATTGTAGCACCCACCACAGTTTACAATATGAATTACTCATTTGTTTCAGGTAAGGATGTCCTGGTTCCTTGTGTTGTGAAGGCACAACATGGAAACGTCTGTGGGGGATGTGATGGGATATCTGGGATTTAACTCTGAAGAACGCTGGAGGACTGGCAGTGAGGCGCCGCACCCTTGCCGCCACGCACCCACCAGGAGTGACAGGGGCCTCCCTCGCCGGCCAAAGTGTCGCCAGGAGCCCCCCGGCGCTGCCAGCATCTTCAGGGAATGCCTCACTGAGGAGCTGCCTCGCGCCAGGGACCCTGGCTGGGGACCACCCCTCTCCAGGGGCTTGTCCGCGCGGGGGCTGCCCAGCACGGGACAGACCACGGGGCCCTCCCTGCGGCAGACCGGACCCTTCCCCTGAGCTTCCCGAGGGCCAGCCCGGACCTCAGAGCCTGCTTCCCGGGGACCCACGCCGCACGGGGGAGGGGAGGGGAAAACAAGGTCGGACACAGGTGGATCGTTCTTGAGGCTGGGTGTGCTCGGCAGGGTCCGAAGACAGGCCCCACGCTCTCCACACCTGATCTGGGTGCCCGGCGGGGTGTCCAGGTCTGCGAATGGGACCGGCTTTCCTCCCGTGATGAGGTTACGTTCCCAGCACAGGTGACCCCGAGACGGGGCGACGCTCCCGTGGGGCCGGAGCTTTCCAAGCAGAGCGCCTGCCCAGCCCGTCACAGAAGAGGGCGTCAGCAGGGACTCCACACGCCCGCTGGCCTGAGGACGGAGGGAGACGGGGGCACGGCCCGCGGGGCAGGGGGCACGCAGGTCGGGGCCAGGGCCGCATCCTGCGGCTTCGAGGGACTGAACTCTGCCCGCAACAAGGACAAGCTTCGAGGAGGATTGCTTTTCCTCCCGGAGCCTCCACACTGCAACTGGGCCAGCCCACGCCCGGCAGACTCCGCGGGCCGTCCCCACGCCGTAGGCTGAGACAGGGAGACAATTCATCTCGGTGACCAGTGACTTCCAGGGTTCGAGTGTCCACGCCCCCTGAGCGGGAAGCTTCTGTCCGACTTCATTAAAATCGTGACCGTGTGGAAAATAGCAGCTGAGATTTTTCTGGGGGGTGGGGATGGGGAGCCCTGGGTGAAACGGAGCACGCCTTCCACAGTTGTTTTTCTGTGACACTAAACTGGGGCAGCACCCTGCGCTCCCGTCCGGTCCTGCACCGGCTGCGGCCCGTATCACTTCCTGTAACTCTCGTCTCGGTGACGATAACAATCAAGAAGAAATGTGTGAGCTGGAGCCCGGTTCTTCCTACTTCGGCTGATCTTGTCATTTCAGGGACAGGAAGTTGAAAAAATTAAGGCCAAACGTTCGTTCACCCGACCAGCCAACCACGCCCGCACTCCAGGCCCCACGTGGCACGGCTCCCTTGGCCTCTGAGCCCCAGGCCCGTCCCAGACTCGGGGTGCACGCCCCTCTTGCGCCGTTCCTTCAGCGCTGAGCCATCGTCATGGAGAAGTGAGCGTTTCTCTGGTTCTTTCGGGGCCCGTGGGCCCACGGACTTGTCTGCCCACTTCCTCAAATGTGCGCCGTCTTGCCGAAAATGTAGAAAACTCCCCCTTGACTAAGCAGCAGTGTCTGCTTCTGCTTCCTCTCCTGCAGGGCAGCTGACCTTCCTGGGGAGGAACTTAACAAGTGAGTGACCGAGCGCACCCTCGGGCCCCGGGGGGTGGGCCACTCGGAGTGAGCGGCAGGCCTTCCTGCTGAGGGACGCAACGGTCAGACTTGCCGTTAGGCCCCGAACCGTGTGTCCGAGAGACGGGCTCCGAGGTCCAGAGCCCGGCTCCCGGCCAGGCTCTGCAGCTGCTGGCTGCCTCCTTCCAAAGGCCCGGCACTCGGGGGCATCAGCTATCGCTAACGACACCGCGGGGGTGACACGCTGCGGCAGGGTGATAAATGCAAAGTTGGCGTGTCCACACCACGTCACAGGGGTGTCGCTGGGATGAGCAGTTTCTACCACAGCTCATGGTTTCCTGATTATCTAGAAGAATCTACAGTCATGTGCTTCAGACCCATTACCTTTTTTTAATAAGTCTCCCGTTATAAAATGAGAGTGGCTGATGCCGATCGGGAGTCAAATCAACCATCCCCGTCCTCAGGTGTCCCCATCACAGCGCCCGGCCACTGCTTCCTTCCAGGCCTGAGACCAAATGCCTCACGCCACGCTTGACTCCCCCCCCCCCACCCCGACTCACTTTCCATCTGCCAGGAAACCCTGTCGGCGCCGCCACCAAAACACACCGAACCCCACCCCACCCCCGGCTTCTGCCACCTCCACAGCTGCCACCTCGCCCAAGCCGCCACCAGCTCTTGGCAGAGCCTGTGCCCGCGGCTCCCACGCCCCCTCCCTCAGGCCTGTACCCAAACGTGAGACTGTCGGGAGGCCTGCCGCGCTCACATTCCACCCCCGTACGCGCACATGTTTACCCTTTCCCTGATTAATCTTTCTCTTAGGAAAAAAACACGTTTTAAGTAGCCTGCATAGTTTATGTCTCCCCCCAGCCCCGCCCTAGAATGTACATTCCACACGGGCAGAAATTTCCCTTTTCTTCTTTTGCTCTGAGTCCCTGCCCTTCCCCAGCGCTCAGGAAGTGCCTGGCACCCAGTAGGTGCTCGGTAACAATTAATGGTGAGATGAATGCATGAATAAACAAACAGAATATTTATTCACCAGGTTACGAAAGGGCGAGGACGCTGAAAGCACCGGGCTGTCTGCTGACTGGGCAGGGCCCCCTGGGAGTCACGTGGGGGAGGGACCGCAGAGCCCTCCGGGACAGAGGTCTCAGCTCACCGCCTGCCTCCGAACGCCGGAGTCCACGCAGGTGGCCACGAACCCTGGCATAAAGCTCCTGCTTACAGACCACCCGAGGCTTTTGCTGTATCAACGCAACCTGGCCAAGACACTGGGTGAAAGTTTTCTTTTCCAAAATAAAAACAAAATAAAAAGTTAAAGGAGGCCAGCCAGTAGATTAGCTTTTCCAGCTGTTATGGGCTGAACTGTGTCTCCTCCCTCCTCCCGAAACACGTGGGTGTGGGAGGCCTGAGCCCCGAACCTCAGGCCTCGACGACATTTGGAGACGGAGGCTGTACAGGGGTAGGTAAGGCGAGACGAGGCCATCGGGTGGGCCCTGATCTGCAGCGACTGGTGTCCTGGGGAGCAGAGGAGATTAGGAGACATCTGAAAAATACCATCGCGGAGACATCTAGAATAGTCTTTGATCGGGTATCTGCGCACAAGGGCCTAGCTAAGCTGGTACCTAAAATTAACCATCACACGATGGCCTGTAAGGGTTGAGTAGTTGATTGATTCGTGAAAATAAGAGTGCAAGTGGTTTGATTCAAGCTATTGTCCCTAAGAGAAAAAAAATACTTGGCTTTAAAAATGTTTCCAGATTTCCGCGTGTTTTTTTTCAAACAGAAGACACATGCATTCTCTAACTCACACTGTCCCGAGGGTGCCCCTAAGAGTTAGGAGAGAATGGCGAACATTCCGGATGGTGGTCCTGGGCGCCCAGGTCCTCGACGCTACTGCGAATCATTGAGTTGTTCCCTGAAGATGGGGAGTTTCGTGGTATATAAACTACGCCTCAACAAAGCTAGTTTAAAAATAATTGGGCAACAAATGGCCCGTTAATCATGTCCAAACATTTCTAGTTCATGACAAACATCTGAACGAGAGGGAGCCTCAGACCCGAGACAAAACCGGACCGGACAGCAGGTCGGCGTGGGTGGGGCACCTGAGAAACGGCGCCGTGGTCAGGGTGCAGCGGGGCACGGACAATGACCTTCGACAACAACCTTGGCCGTGGCCAGTGTGAGGCTGCACTCACTTTCCATAGAATCATGCTGTGTTAGCACATAAATTACTTGGTTCATTTTTAATGAATGAATAAGGATTTAAAAACTTTTTCTCGGTCTTAATTTCTCACATGGTAAATATACATGTCAAGCCTTCATAAGTAAAAGTCCACTGGGGTTCCCAGGAAATCTTAAGAGGGAAAGGGGTTCAGGTTCGGGAAGCCTGTCCTAGGAGAAAGAGCCACACTGCGCGCCCAGCGTGGTCGCTCTGCACCCTGCTCCCCACGACAACCCTCCTTTTTACTTTCCGTCTCATTTTCTTAGCCAGAGCTTCTGGACCCGCGTTCGGCAACTGCCACGAGGTGGTGGGGAGCTAATTTAGCCCCGGGGCTGAAGTGGCAGCCCCTCAGCTTTCCCGCAGCCGGGTCACGGGTCCCCAGCCTCGCCCTGCCCTGGTCCAGGAAACGCTGATGTGTGTTCCAAATAACCAGCAGGTGGGATGCCCTTGTAAACGTGGTCGGTTGACGATCAAACCACCTGTGACATCGAGGAGGGAAAACTTTCTCTGTAGAAGAATTCCGGCCAGCAAAGGCAAAAGTAACGTAAGAACCATGAAGTTAGCATCTTGACGATCCCCGTGGAACAGCTGCGTCAGGAAAGGCTGGCCGAGGGACGTTAACGCGAGGTGGGAAGTCGGAGGAGGGACGTGTGCCCGGGGCCACCTGCTGCCTGGGGACTGACTGCCGGGGACACGTGGGCCTTTGCGATGGGCACAGCTGCCTCCACTGCATGGCCACGGATGCGACACCCAGGCTACCCGTGAGCAGTGATGTGATGTGAGATTATGACGTGTTCCTTCCAAAATGCTGAAATTGAATCTACATGAGCCTTTAGCCCAGAGGCGGATCCAAGTCTCGTGGGGGCACAAAGCTTCTCCAGGGTCGGGGTCCCGTCTTTGAGAAAAAGAATGCAAAATATTTACCCACATGAATACTTGCATAGGAGAAGGAAATGAAATTACAAGTTACAAATCTCAGAGAGGGGTCAGACGTCAAGGACATCCCAAAGCCCAGGAAGACAGTGTAATACTTGTTTTGATCAGCTGCCTGACGCGCTCTGGGACCCTTGTCCCTCCACGTCTGCTGCCGGCCGTTTGGCCCGAGACGTGACACCATTTCTGCAGAGGATATGCTCTCTACAGTCAGGGCGTGGGCCCCCAGCATCCCCTCAACTGATGCAGGGGCTCGGGGGACAAGCCCGGGCGCTGCTGGTGTTCGCACAGGCCCGGGAGCTTCCGAAGTGCAGCCAGGGCTGAGAGCGGCTGGGCTGGGCCACCTCTGGGCCCCCCGCGGCCCCGGCCGTGACTTTGGCCGTGACGCACAGCGGGATGGCAGGCAGAGCCTGGCCACGGACAGGAAACGGAAACTCCAGCGACAACCAGCTCTGTGACTCGGAAAACCCACGTTTGGGACGAAGGGACCAAGGGCGCAGGGAGCACGCGGGCTGTCTGCCCGGATCCCCGTCTGCCCCCTGTGGTGGGGGCTTCAGGAACGGTGGTCCCAAGGCACACACAGAGTCCCGTGGGCGGTGGCCCTGGTGGCACGTTGGGGGAACGTGGTGACCCCAAAATGGCGGCTGTGCCCGGGGGCGGTCAGGCCCCATGGCCCTGCCCTCTGTCCCCACGGACTGGCCGGCTCTGGCCGGCCCACAGCAGGAGAGGCCCACGCGGTGTGACCTCTGCGACGGTTCCTCCCACACAGCGCAGTGTCTTCAAGGCTGTAGCGTCGCCTCTTACGCCGGGCCATCGCCGTCACACGCGTTGTCCCTCCATTCCTAAGTCGGGGACACTTGGGTTGTCGGCACTTCGGGGCTGTTATGACAGGGCGTGAGCTGCCACTTTCGATTCGCGTCGGCCACTTCCTGAAGGCACCCCCTGCGTGCAGGTGGGGTGCCCCCACAGGCTGGCCCAGGCTCACGCTCCCCTTATGAGACTTAGGCTCTGGGCCCATAGTTCGCATCCTGTCGGGCCCCACCCCCAGACACCCGGCCCGTGGGGTGAGTCAGGGCCCCGATTCTCTCCTCCATCAGCCTCCGTGGGGCTCTCCCCACCCCCGTCCATCCAGATGCACCCCAATAACACTGAACTTCAAGAGGGAAGAGTCCTGGTCGCTCCTTCTTGGAGTCTCCCGGACACTCCCACAAGTCCGTCAGTCTGTGGGCCTCTTCCAGACCGAGGCGCGTCCTGATGTCACAGACCCACGGCATCGAGGCCGAGGCCCTGGTCCCGCCCGAAGTGTCCTGCCGAGCTCACAGCACCGCCACCAGCGGGACTTGGAGGGCTGCCTTCCCGAGAGGTCCCTGCAGGGCCCATCGCCACGTGGCCTTTGCGCTCAACGTGCATCTCAAAGAAATTCCCACCTCCTCCCAACGGAAGGGTATGCCTCCACCCCTCGCCCAGGGCTTGTCCCGCGATCCGGCCTCCTCCCCGGCCCTCGTGGCCTGGTTCCACACCCCTGCCCATGGCCGTGGGACTTCCAGGGGAGACTGCGCCCGGCGGAGAGCCCAAGACTGGGTCCCGGCCTCTCCAGCGGCAGCCTTGACCTCTGCCCGCCTGTGTGACCACAGCACAGAAGTCCTGAGTCCAAGGAGAGCTTGTGGTTCCTGACATTTGAGACACTAGGTCACATGGCGTGCTGGGGCCTGGCGTTGGCGAAAACCCAAGATGCGACGAAGCTGGAGGAGCGGCCCACGACCCCACGGGGTGGGGGGCAACAGGAAGCCAACCGTGGCCACCTTGCCTCAGGTGGTAGGATCCCACTTCGGAGGCACCGAGCTGTGGACAGGGTGGCCTGCCCGTGGCTGCAAGGCCGGTGAGCGCCGAGTCCTCGGAGGGAGGGACACAGACTCCAGCAACCACCGGGCAGGGCACCGCTTTGGGCTGGGACGATGGCGATGCTGATGACGCTGATGGCAAAGGAGATGAAAGTCACATTACGTGGAATCAACCTTACGGTTCAGTGGCGTTTACCGCACTCACGGCACTGTGCGGCCGCCCCGCCTGCGGCTGGCTCCAGAACACTGTCACCACCCCTAAAGGAAACCCTGGTCCCACGAGGCGGTCACGGCCCGCTCCCCTCCCCCGGACCTCCGGCCACCGCCAACCTGCTTCCCACCTCCGTGGGTTTGCCTGTTCTGCGCGTCCCGTGTAAACGGAGTCACATGCTCCGCGACCTGCGGCGCCTGGCTTCTCCTCGGAAACACGGGATGTTCCCGAGGCCATTCATGGTGGAGCGCGCCCCAGCGCCTCATTCCTTTCCGGGCCGAGGAGTGCTCCTGGCGCAGGCAGACCGCACCTGTCTGCGCAAGGTTGTGCGTTCAGCACGGTCTCACCTGAGCTCGGCCTCGCCCCAGGCCGCTCAGGAAACAAGGTGGGCCTCAGCAAATGCTTGTTCCGGCTGCTGTTTTAACCCCACAGATAAAATGCAACATGTTCTCCCTGCAAAACAAGTGAAAGTCAAACAACGCTCATGGAGCAATGAAAGAGACACGGGCGTTCGGAGTGTGCTGCAGAGGTTACAGAGCCTGAGCTCCATCTGCTGCATTCTCTGCACCTTCCACCTCTCCTCCGCTGATCCCCTCGCCCCCACCTTTAACAGGCTCGGGTGTCCCTCAACTTAAGCAGACACAAGCTTCCTTTGGCCCCACCACTTCCTCAGCTCCCCACCAGGCCTCCCACCACACTCGCTTCCTCACTCCCCCACGCCGCAGCGGCCCCTCGAATCCCTGGGATGGGGGGTGGGGGAGCCGTGGCTCTCTGCCAGTCCCTGCCGCCCCTGCTGCCACACCTGGGCTCCGGCCCAGCCTCCCCTGCCCTTTGCGGCCACGGCTGACTCTCTCAACCAGCCCTCTGCTTCTGAGAGCCACCTTTGCCGCCCCCGGCCCTGCCTTCCCCGCGCGCCCTGTTCTCTCATCTCCCCTCTGGTTTGGCTGCACGGCCCTGGAGCAGGGTCTGCAGGACCCTGTCCCGTTCTTTGGAAGCTCACACGCCTCATCAGCTCTCAACACGGATTTGCCCAGGCAAAGTCTCAGGAGCTGTTTGTGCACAATTGCTTCCAGAACTCGGTGGCGCCTGCCCACCCACCCTGTACGTCAGCCACCTGACCAATCCTTGCAATCACTCTTCCCTGGGGCCGCAGAGTGCCCCCGGGACACAGTCCCCGGGGTCTGCGGACCCAGCCCCCCGAGGGGGCGTGCACGGGAACAGCAGAGGCACAGCCCCCGGGAGCGCCTGCCGGGCTGTGTGGCCGTCCTGGGTGGACTCGGAGGCTTCGAGGAATCATTTCCTGGCGTCTGGCTCTTCTCGCCGTTTGCTGTTACTTTCACACTCAGCTAGGTAACCTTTGACACTGTGCGGTTATAACATAATAACCACATGTCACTTTGTCTGCTCTGTCAACGGCGAAAACTCGAAGGGCTCTCACCACCGGTAAGAGTGTCTTATCACCTCAACCACAGAGATAGCAGAAAGCACCGTGCGAACCCTCGGCTGTCCCCACTCTGTCGGGCGGGTACAAATCACAGGCGGGCCCGGCCGGCTGCGCGTCCTTGGCCAGGGCCCGTAGTCCGGGCGCTGAACCTCCCGCCGGCTCCCACCCCGCCCTGGGCGGACCCCAGCTACCAAGGTCTTCCCGTGACGTGTCAGGAAGCGGGAGCCATCTGCCCTTACGTGTGCTCGGGGCCCCCGCAGGCTGCAGCCAGGCCTTCCCTCACCCTCGGCCTTTCCCCAGCTCGGGGGCACTGTTTCCGGGGGCAGCCCCTGCCCCGTGGGTGTCTGGCCAGGGACTGGTCTCTAGCATCAAGTGTCCAGAAGCTCTTTAAGGCCATGGCCCCCCCTCCTCTCCAAAGAGGAGCGCAAACTCTTCCCACCATGAGGGTCCAACGTCCCCACGTGACCCACAGCCCCTTCACGGCCCCGAGGAGTCACCTCTGGGTCTGAGGATGGTATTAGCAGGGGGAGGTCTCTGCGCTCTGTCCTGGCCCCATGGGGCTGATTCCCCGAGCGAGCCGCCAGCTGAGAGGTGCAGGTCTCTCTCCTGGGGAGCCCCCTCTCACTGGACCCCTCTCCCTTCGAGGGAGAGCTGCTGAAATCCTCACCCAGAGTTCCAGGCCTTTCTCCGCATTGTTGCTGGAGAAACTGACCTCAAACATCATGATATACGGCCCATGGGGTCCCCCATGCCTGCCCGTGTCTTGGCACCTTCTCAGGAGTCCGTCCCTTTGCAGGGGACCCGGGACCCTTGAGGGCCCTATTGTTCACACAGCACCCACGTCCATCTGGGGTTGCCCGGTGAGAGCTAAGGAACAGTTGCCGGCAGCCAAGCCACCCACTCGGCGAGCCTGCACGGAGCCTGGGGGACAGAGGAGCGGCTGCCTGCTCGCACGTCCAGCCCTGCCTCCCTCCTCAGGGGCCGGAGTGCCGGCCACACCTGCGAGCCTCCCACGCGGCAAGTCCTGCGGCAGCCCGCGTGTCTGCGCACTTTCGGGCCTCGGGAAACGGCCCGTCAGAACACAGGCTCTGCCTGCACGGTGAGGACTCGCCGGCCGATGGGGAGGCAAAACAGCTCCGGGCCGGGTCCCGAGCAACCCTGGGTCCCTAACGACTGTTTGCAGGGTGACGAGGAAGCAGCCATGCCCCCAGACTGGCGGCTAGTGGGCTGCCCACGCGACCCTCCGCCTGCAGCCGGCCTCACTAGGTTGTCCTCTGCACAGACAGAAGCACCTCCCTTCCGGCGGTGTCGCTGTCCCCTCCCCTCGCCCATCCAGGCCCCTGGCCTTTGCCTCCTAACAGAACACCCTTCGGGCTTCTGCCCCAGTCGGTGCTCCCCAGACGGCTGGTCCTTGATCTCAGACAAATGCTCACTGCCCCTCACTTCGAAAGGCCTCTTATTTTTCAGTTGATATGATTTAAAGTGAAGGGGATACGTGAAATGTAATTTGTGGCCTAGAAACCGTGTCTCTGTGTGGCCTGCGGTGGACACAGCTGTAGTCGTGGGTGGGAGACGATGGGGTGGGGTGGGGTGGGGTGGGGGGGCAGGCTTGTAAAAGGACAGCCGGTAGGGGAGAAAGGTGGGGGCCTGCCTTCCCCCGGTTCCTCGGCCCACCCCTTTGAGTGGACTCAAGGCCACCTCGGCTGCACCGACAGCAGGCCCCACGCCCACCGGCCCTCCGTGAGCCCCGGGGAGTTGCGGGTGGAACCCCGATCTGATTTGGTTTCTGTAACAAAAGTGATTCCACGGTCCTTGTTTCCCAGCGTGTGGGTGTGGCGCTCAGCTTTTTAACAGTCAAGCTCTCCGCCGCTGGAAGGTTGAGCTAAGTCAGGAAGTTCCGGTTAGGGTTAGGGAGTAAGTGGCACGCAGCTGGCTTTTCCTAGGCGCTGCCCACGCGAAGCCGGTGTGTCTGGTTCAGGTGACCGGCACTATTACATCACACGCAGCTGTTCCTGGAAGTCTGTCCTGGCAGGAGCCTTTGCCAGCGGAATGTGTACCCAGAAAAAAGTTGTCTGTAGAGAGGAGGGAACTCAAAGAAGCCTGCTGCCCCGCTAACCCTCTCTGTCTCCGGGCGTGGGCTAACAGAAACTGTATGTTGGTCTTTGCCCCTGGGTCCTGGCCTGGGGCTCCGGAGCCCTCGTGGTGCCCTGGGTGGGAGGAGAGTCTTCTGTTCAAGTGAGGTGACTCTGGGTCGGCTCCTGGGTGGGTCCAGGGTGAAACTGGTCACCACAAAGTCCAAGTCTTGATTAGAGAAGCTTGGAATGTTCAACCTCCCCACCCCTGGCTCTTTTGGGAAGAGAGACGGGCTGGAAGTTTCTGATGAATCATACCCGCAGAAGGAAGCCTCCATAATGCCAGGCAGCAAGGGGCCGGGGGAGCGTCCAAGCTGGCGAAAGCACCCCCGGAACCAGGAAGGGGACGAGCCCGACCCCACGGAGACAGAATCGCCGGTGCTCAGGCCCTCCCAGCCCTCACCCCGCGTCTTCCTACAGCCGCCTGCTCACCCGTCCCCCTCCCCACGTTCTCCCGTCAACTGGCCAACGTAAGCCAGCGTTTCCCTCGGTTCTGTGAGCAGCTCCAGAAAATCCATGGGACCTGGGGAGTGGGTTGTGGGGACCTCCGATCGCAGCCCAGTCAGCCAGAGTTGTGGGTAACCCGGGGACCTCCCGTTTGCAATTGGCATCTGGAGTGGGGGGCAGTCTCGTGGGACCGAGCCCTTCACCTGCGGGGTCCGACACCGACACCATCGCCAGGTGGATGGCGTCAGAACTGAGTTGAATTACAGGACACCCAACCGGGGTGGTGGAAAATTGCTGAGTGCGGGGGAACCCCCGACACTGGTGACCAGAAGCGTCTGAAACGCTGTGGACATACTTGTGGCATCAGAAAAGCCTGGAAGGGCAGAGCAGTGTCTCTCTGACGCGCGTACCAGGAAGCTCCCCGGCTGGTCGGCAGGCCCCTCTAGTGCCTTGTCACCATCAGAAACTCAGAGCCTTGCTCACAAACGAACTTCTGCAGATTCTCAAGGAGACAGAAAACCCTTCCCACACCCGCCTGCCCCAACCCCGAGCTCCAGAAAACAACGTGAACTCTCCTTCCCCTCCTTCTCAAGCTGGGCTTTCATGCCGAGTGAGCAGTGTGCCGGCCTGGACAAGGACAGTGTGCGCGCCGGCCGGCAAACGGCCCGGCGGGGTGCGGCCTGTGGGATTTGAGACATGGGGCTCGCTGGTGTGGGGACGCCCGGGGACGCCGGGCCTCGGAGGTTCGTGTGCGAGGCGAGGGGACAGTGTGAGACTGAAGGGACGTGAGTGCTCAAGGCAGAGGCACTGAGTAGGACCACCCGTCTGTCTGCTGTCAGACAGTGGAGGGCTGAATAAAGCCCCCAAAGATGTCCATGTCCTAGCCCCCCAAAGCTGCGAGTATGTCACCTTGCGAGGCCAAAGGGACTTTATGGCTATGACTAAAGACCTTGTGACGGGGAGAGTCCCTGCATTGTCTGGGTGGGCCCAGCGGAGGCGTCAGGGTCCCTGCACGGGAAAGGGGGGCAGGAGCATCGGAAGAGGAGACACGCCCATCCACAGGTGAGTGAGTGAGGAAGACTCGGGGCTCAGGTGCCACCGACTGTCACTCAGTCGTGGGAGAAGGAAATCCCATCACTTGCGACAGCATGGACGGACCTCCATGGCATTATGCTCAGTGAAATGCATCTTTAAAAACGCACACATCAAACTGATGAATACAGAGAGCAGACCGGTGGTTGCCAGAGGTAGGGTTGCCGAATGGTTGAAGAGGTAAAAAGGCATGAACTCCCAGGTGTAAGGTAAGTCAGGCCTGGAGGTGCCAGGCACAGCATGGCCACGATAGTTAACGACGCTGTCGTGTACGCGGAAGCCGCTGAGCAAGAGAATCTTAAGAGCGCCCATCACACCCTGAGCAGGGCGGCTCGGTCGCGTCAGCCTCGCCCACAACTGGAAAACTGACCAGTTCGGCTCCCGGTCAGGGCACGGGCCTGGTTCGGTCCCCAGTGGGGGGCGCAAACGAGGGGCGACCCGTCCACAATTCTCTCTCACATGATGTTTCCCTTCCTCTCTTTGCCCCTCCCTTTCCTCTCTCCCTAAAACATAAATACATAAAATCTTTAAAAAAAAAAAAGGTTCTCATCACAAGAAAAAAACGTGTAACTGTGCGCTGAGACGGGTGTTAACCAGACTTAATGGAGACCTCATTGGTAACGCGGACCTGCATTGAATCTCTGTGTTGGACGCCCAGAGTTACCCCAGGTCAATTACACCTCAATTTAAGAAAAAAAAAAAGAGTAAACAGGCCCCGCAGAGCCGTGGGGGGGACACAGGCCTGCCCACCCAGTGCGGACTTCGGACCCAGAGCAGGAAGGTGACAGAGTTTTGTTTTAGGCCCTCCAGCCGGTGGTAATGCATCACAGGAGCGGGAGGAAACACCCAGGGCCCGGGAACAGGGGCCCAGGTAGCCTCCAGGGGACACGCTGCCTGGGGTGGGGGGGTGGCCCCAGCCGCCCTCTCTGCACTGAGGGCCCCAGCCTGGGTCCCTGTACCTCGAGGAGCCCCTCAGGGAGCGGACAAAGGCCCCAGAATGGTCTCGACAGCCCACGGAGCCCACAGAAGGCCTCCCGGGCCTCCCAGGCTCTTTCCTTGTGGCTGGCGGCGCGCCCCTCGGTGGGTGATGCGGCTCTGCAGCCAGAGACGCTGACTGGTGACCTCGGAGTGGCCATGAAACCAACAAGTGGCTCCCCCGACTTGGCTCACGCGGGTCTCGCGTGTGGCCGTGCGGACACGGACTCTCTGAAATGTCACTGCTGCTGCTTTCCAAACAGGCTCTGAATCCAGAGGCGCGTCCCTGCGATGAAAGCGGCGGACGTTCTGTTCCGGGTCCCAGCAGCCGTTTTACCGGCTCTTTCACCCACTGGTGTCACCACGGAGCAAGACCCCTGGTCTTCTTCTGCTCGGCCACCCCAGCAACTTGCCACGCGTGCGGCGGCTGCAGCCGCAAACACTGACTGCGCACAGTGCGGGGGCTGGAAGTCTGCGGTCAGGGTGCATGAGGCCTGTTCAGTGAGAGGACACTCCTCCCATCACCCAGTGCCCACTCCTGACCTCATGCGATCCCGTTCGCCCCCCAAAGGCCCCGCCTCCCAACGCCGTCTCAGCGGGGGCTGGGGCTTCACCACGTGAATTTGGGGGAACAGGTTCGGGCCACAGCAGCCCTCCAACACACATACAAGCGCGTGCACACACGGAAGGGAGCCCCCGTTTTCCCCGTAAACGAATCTGCGGTGCGCGTTTCACAAGCGGCTCCGGAGCGCACTTTCCAAACACAGGCAGTAACCACACGACGCTCCAGCGGATGGAGCCCCACCGCCCGGTTCTTC
>CM052539.1:191059367-191093572 GCA_028533065.1 Trachops cirrhosus
TAAACTAATTACTAAATTTCTGTGCCACACCAAAAAATGTATTACGTTTTGGGCTGATCTGACAAAAAAATAGGTATAATTTTTATTCATTCACACGGGACTCATAGTGCTGCTGGCTGTGGTCATTTTCTACTGGACCGTCTAAGGGAAGAGAGGTCAGCGCCCCTGGCGGCGCCGTCGGGTACTGCCTGTTCTACCAGTTCTTGGAGCGCAAGGTTGAAAATCACTTAGCGTAGTGCCTGGCACGTAAGACAGTTAAGAGCACAATAAATACTACCTGTGTATACAATTTACTTTCAGCGGCTCTTCTCTAATCTAGATTAAAATAGGATCTTTAAAAACATATTTACTTTTCAATTACGGATCTTAATGCACAGCCTCCTGGAATGTTAATTTTATGCAAAAACTGTGGGGAAAGTCTTACGCTCAAGCAAACACCAGTTTAATACAAATTTTCATGAACCAAAGACTTCAAAGAAGTGACCACCGACTGCATCACGAGCCTATCACCACCCGCATACTATACTGTACACCGTACAGGTGGCAAGGTTCGAGAGATAGAATACCAGGTACCTCATTGGAGGGGTGGTTTTCTAAGCGAACTTAAGGTTAAGTGTTTGAATCCCCCAGGCGGCCTTCCGGACCCCTGGGCACCTGCTCTAGGTGGCCAGGCCTTTTCTCTTTGGGAACCCCGCCCGCCCGCAAAACCGGCGGTGCAGCAACTGCCCCCCCCGCCCGCCCCCGGCGCCCGAACACGTCCCCGCTAAGTAGTAAGAAGGGCAGCAAACGAGCCCGGTGGCCCCGGCCTTTCTATTCCGGCCGTGTAGCTGTCCTTTGTTACTACTTTCTATTAGACTAGGAATCCTGAGGACACAGAAATTACCGGAATGTTATCTCCTTTCCACGTGCGAGGAATTGTTTACTAAACGGAGGAAACGGGTTTCAGGGACAGCAGCACATTCGTGGCTCACGCTTTAAATCACACTGTCCAGCCGGGCTCCCCGATTTTCCACCAAGAAAGCAAGCTCGACCCGAAGGCTCTCGACACCCAGCGCCGGCGGGGGCGAAGGGCCCGGGCACCGGGGCGCTCGCCGCCAGGGAAGCGGTGGACGGAACTTCCACACCGCTTCCTCTAGTTTGACTTTCCAGACCAAGTCGGTTTCAATCTGTGCGTTGGGGCTACGGAAGACCCGAGGTGTCCCAGAAGAACGTCCGCCCCGCGCCACCCACATCCCGGGGCCGCGGCTTCCAGCGCCGCCGCAGCCCAGCCCGGAGCCTGCGCGCGGACCCCCGTCTCTCACCAGCGGCTGCGGACAACGCCCGTGGCGGCCCGGCGACCACGACCAGGGTCGTCACGCCCAGGAGGGCGATCATCCTCGGCGGTCCGCCGCCAGTCCTCCCGCTCAGGTCCAGGGCCATCCTAGCAGTGCGGCGATACGGTCCGTGAGCCCGAAGCCCCCGGGCGGAGCGCGGCCCAGCGCACGCCCAGCCACCCAGCCATTCCGCCCCTTCGCCCAGCCCTGCGCACGCGCAGCCCTCCGCGCACGCGCAGCCCCGCGACTCCGCCGCCAGGGTTGGTGCCCAGGGCGTGGGCGGTGCCGGCCCCGGAAAAATGTAGGGCCGCCCCGCCCCCTCCTCGCACCGCCCCAGTCGCGGTCCATCCTCTTCTCGAAAAGCCGCGCCTAACGGGAGCCCGGGATTCTGGCAGCGACCGGGCACGTTTCCAGTGCTCCTGCGCAGGCCTCGCGACCCTGACTTTCTTCCTCCCGCCCCGCGGATCCCCGCCCTGCTCGTCGACTCCGCGGGGGAGGGCGGTGTCGGGAGCCTGGGGGTGTGGGGAGGCGGGAGGGCGGAACCTGCGGGCGGGCCCAGGCAGGGCTTGAGGCCGTCCTGTGCTCGCTTTCGGGGCGGGTCCGGCCGAGGGGCGAACGGGAGGCCCCAGGCTCGGGAACCGCAGACCCTTATCTGGAGCAACTTGAGCCCGCCATTCAGATGGTTATTTACATACTTTAATAGGTTATGAGCATTATGAAAATAAGCAAATGAAATGTATAAACGCTGAGAGATGAAATAAGCAATTGCATGCTTAGCTGTTAATTGTAATACCTAACACTATTAATGATCGATCACATGGCAAAGGGAATATTTAGGGAGAACGATGTGATTCGACGTGGTATACGTCAGATCTTTGAGGTCGTAAAACTTTGAGGTATACTTTGCGTGCCGTGGAATTCACCCGTTCTAAGTGAGCAGCGATGCTTGGTAAATCTACCCAGTGACAAACGATGATCGCTGTGCGATTCAGCGATTCTTTGGTTTGATTACGAGGTTGTCAGTGCTTTAACGATGTCATGGGTGGAAAAATACCCCAGGAGGATATGTGAATCCAAATGGAAAACAGAAATAAGTTCCTGGTTGCACTTGCTAAATCATGCTCATCAAAAAATTTTCCAAGGACTCTTGGACTTAAGATTTTTGTTCAAATTCTATTTCCTGCTGCCAAAAGTTTTCATACAAACTTGTTGGAATAGGTTGCATTTTTACATTTAGGACAGTGGGCCCCACACCAACTGAAACATTTCATTTGGAAGATTGTTTTAATGTTGGGCCCCAGCCCCCTCCCCCAAACACGCACACACCCTTTCGTGGGCAGCTAGAGTTTTTATACATGCGCATAGCGTTTTAGGCAACAAAAAAATCACATCCAAATGGAAATACCCTCAAGTATATTTAAAACCGCATGAGTTATATCTAGGTTATACCTACACAGTTGCTTTGGATTTTCACTTGTTCACAGTAAAACACATTTTAAGCTGTAATGCAATATGTCAGACCTGGGGACCTCGGCTGCACCTTCGAAGCCGAAAAATCCATAAGGAGGCCTGGGGGAATAAACATTGCCTTTATCACTCACATTACAGGGGGCGGGTTGGCAAGCAGTACCGAATCCCCTTGTGTCCAAGACTTGTTTTTTAAATTACTTTATTGTTGTTCAATTACAGTTGTCTGCATTTTCTCCCCACCACTCCCCCACCCCCACCCCAGCCAAACCCACCTCCCTCCCTTGCTTCCACCCTCCTCCTTGGTTTTGTCCATGTGTCCCTTATAGTAGTTCCTGAAAACCCTTCCCCCCACTGTCCCCTCCCTTCTCCCCTCTGGCTATTGTTAGATTGTTCTTAGTTTCAATTTGAGACTTGTTTTAAGGGGTCCCAGGTGAAGGAGGCACATCCCCTACTATGACTCTGAACTACATTACCTCGGCGTAAAGAAAAGGTCAAGAAACAGTCACAGAACAGGGAGCCATTCCCAAAGGTGATGCGGAAGTTGCCAGTCGTTTCCCAAAGGAGACACATTTCTTCTGGCCAGCGGCCCTCAGTCAGGGGCGGGGGAGGGCCGTATATTGACCCCACATGAGGGATTTGGTGGTTTGTTTTGTCTTTGGGTATTTGTGACGCACTTAATGCGCTCCACCCGAGAAAGCAAAGCTCGTGTCCGTGCGGAGGGAGCCCGGGCGGCTCCCCCAGCGCCAGGCCGGGCAGGGTAGGGCTCTTCTCCTTTGCTTCTCTTTTCTCAGTGGCCGCGGCCTGAGCCACCTACGGTCTAACATTTAAAACATACGACACGTGTCAAGTCATAGATAATGTAGTATTGTCTCTCTCTATATATATACACACCCATATATATATATTCTGCCAGAAGGGCTCCATCACTGCCCTGTTTTTTACATCCTTCCTCCTCCCCCTTGCTCTGCTCTCTCCTTTTCTGCAGGAAGCCGCCCTTGCTCAACTGACCCTCTGTGTCTCTCACTGTTCTCTCTCATTTTTATGTTTTTGTGCTTTTGTCCTTGATTGTGAAGCACGTACTTGACCTTTAATGAAGTTTTTATTTTTGCAGTCACGTGTTCAATTTTCAAAGGCACATCCTTACTCTGATCACTCCTGGTTTTCAGAGTAGCAGCTCTCGCTCTTGTTCTGTGGGTGCGCGAGCGTCTCAGACCGTGTGGGGTCCGGGTTTTCGTGACGTTTTCCTCTTTCCGAGCTTGTTTTTCTTCAAGAGTAAATTTGTTCTATTTGCTTGTCTTTGTCTTTCTCTTTTATGCTGTTCGTTTTTCTCCTTGTCTAGTAAACTTCCAGAGTCCATTTATATTTAAAAGGACAAAGGTTTTATTTTGAATTTCAACAAAAACACCTGAAATGATTCTTAGGCATCATAATGTAACCAGAAAAGACACCGATAATGTAACCAGAAAAGACACCGGCGTTGGGGCTGCCTGTCACTACCAAATCCAATAAGCAATGACAGCGATTGAATCTTTTATGGGCGTTTTATTCAGATGGCTTGCGATCCTGTTACAGAACAGATCTGGGGGGAGGGGCTGAATGAAATAAAAGACCCCCGCTTTTTCTCCAGGGTTCCTCCCCACCTACTGAGCTCGTCTTGCCCGCCGCCTGAGGAAAGATGTCTCTTAATACCAGAGATCAGTGAAAAGGAAAGGAATGTATTATTTATTTGAAATAACACAAACTAAAGTTCCCCACAGATGCACACAGTCTTCCCAGCACCTTTCACATGGCAAAAGGGAGCACTTCCAAAGCCGCGTGGTCCTAAACAGACGCGTGGTCCCCAAAAAGACAGACGCCCAATGGCTGCCGTGCCTCCGTTTAAATCCCAGCGCCAATCTTCCCCTGCAGCTCCATTTCCGGCTCCTCTCACAATTGGTCACAGCGGCCAGCATTCTGGGCAGGTGTGGCCCTGTGGTGTGGAGCCAATTATCTCCAAGCTCTTCTGGACCCTGTTACAAATCCCTATTTGGGGCTCCCCTCTTGGCTGCACCCTGTTACAACCCCAGAAGATGGCGGGTGCATACCCTAACAAACCATCTTCCCTTCTCTTTCCTGGCCAGATCTTTTATAAGGTGGGGGGAGGACAGACAAGGTGCGGTGAGGGCTTTGAGATTCAGAAGCTGCAACATTCCTGTCCTGGGCAGTTAGCTGTTCTCAAGGGGGAGGGGTGGTCGTCTGCTCTTCCTGGAACAAAGGTTCAGATGACCCCAGGTGGTAATCTTGTATCAGTGCCCCAGGAGGTCAGCTGCTTTTCTCAGGAGCCAGGGTGGGCCTTATCTATAGTTTCTGAAACAAAAGCTTAACATACACATTACTTGCTAGACTTACAGCTTTTTACCTTCAGCTAAAATTTTCCAAGTCTTCAGTCCGCTATCAATAACTGATGCCTTATTTAGCAGAGCGAGCTGTTTCTGGGTTGGAGGTGATAAAAGGCTGTGAACCCCGAGAGCAGGCTGCTGTCGGTATGACTGCCCCGTGAGTGGGAGGCGGAAGGGGCAGCACTGGGCGATGTGGGCCCCCGCGCCCCAACTCCCGTCTCTTTTCTCATTTCGATCATTTGCAAGGCTTCCTTGCTGCTTCGACAACAAGCCCAAACACAATTCCGTCCTGGGCAGGGACTGGGTCCTCATTTCCCACCCTCAGTGGCTGGCCTCGTGTGTATGGATGCTCTCGGTGACCCATCCGTGACACCTGGGACCCCCTTTACCTGTCAGGGAACATCAGCCCCCACCTTCCAACAGCAAGCACAGAGCCTTTGTCCGACGCAGGCTGGAGGTCTCAGGAACGGCGTGTGGGGACGTGGACCCCCCGGCCCCCTGCCCTTGGCCGGGACAATTTCAGGGGAACACCCTCTGCACCGTAGTTCAGCGTCTCTGTGGATTCAGAACGCTCACTGCTCTGACATCTGGCTTTAGTGAAAATCTTCCTTGTATTGTCCCCCTCTGCCCTGGCGCTGTCCCTACACCTCCGAGAAAAGCCACACACTCTCATTTATGATCTCAGGGTCTCCTCCTGGGAGGAAGTGCCAGTGACCACAGAGGGGACCGTGGGCCAAAGGTTGACACCCTTCCCCCGGCTCTTTTCAGCCAGAGCCCTCCCGACTTCCGATGCTCACTGCGAGAGGGTGGTGACGAGGGTGGATTTCCACTCCTTCGCCTCCTGGCACGTGCTTCCCCTGCTGTGGCAGGAGGAGCTCAGACACGAAAGTGGCAGGGCCACTTCGACTGTTAAACCACACGCACGCCCGCGAGGCCAGATGGCGTGCAGGTCTGGCCGCCACGAAGAGCCGCTTCTGCCAACGCTGGGGTTTCACATCGTCTATCTGCGCCACGACAGGGAGCTTTTCCTGCACAAGCAGAAAGTCCTGATGACACAGGAACCGGCCGGTTTTGTACTCACTCGGCGACTTCTGTATCCTGTACGGGACCGGGTCTCCAACGCCGGTGGGTGCCGGAGGGCGTGTTAAAGCAGGGTCACGTCCAGGCCTCGCCCCTGGAGTGTCTGGGCCGGGGCCTGGGGTGGGTGGAACCAGAGAGCCTGCATTTCTCATAAGTTTCTAGGTGATCGCTCTTGTCCAAGAAACACACTCGGAGAACCATCGCTTTAAGGAATTTTGACGTTCCTCTCACCCTAGCTGGGACGATTATCCAGCGTCTCACTGTCTCTGCCCCTTTCACGGGATCTTCCAATACGACATCTACGCAGCTTTCCCTGTGGCTCCCTTGTGTATGACAGACTGTCGAAGGTACTCACTAGCGATGGCAGGATATTGAGAATTCCCTATTTATATACTCATCCTTGGGCTGGTTTATTCCACGTGAGCAGTTCTCTTACTCCAGTGAAATGTGAGCCCACTTCATCCAGTTTCAAACACAATCAGCAATCTCATTCTTTTCCAATGTAACAACCAACATACCCATGTATATGGCAGATACAGTGCAGTTTCTGTCACAGTGAAGAAGGTTTGCAATCTTTCGGGACACGCCTCTACCCGCAGGAAGCAATACACTCATACGCACAAAGCCATGCGTTCTGAAGACAGAGCTCCAATCTCTCCCTTAACTGGGGTGCATTTGCACTGTGGTTTCCGGCGTGGGAACAGGACCCCTAGGGATCTGTGGGCAGCGGTGTATCTGGGAAGTGGGGGAAGGGATGCCAGCGTGGGCTGAGAAAGGAGGGAGACCTCAGTTGAGAGGCCAAGGCAGATGGGGCAGCAGTAGAGAGCCAGGAGGGCCACCAGCAGAGTCTCTGCATGCGTGCAGGAGAGGGGAGGGTGCGGGCAGGTAGGAGAGGCTGGGGGTGGGGGTGGGGGGTGGGCAGGAGCCAGGTGGCCTGAGAGGAGGGCCCTGGAGAGAAAGGGTGAGGGGCAGGGAAGCGCATTCCCAGAGCTGGAAGCTGCAAAGGCGTGGCAGTGGCTTCCTAAATGTGTCCCCCTAAATGAGGGGGACACAGAGGCGGTCTCTGATGGCTCTTGATCAGGAACGATGCTTCGATTTTCTAAACGAAACACCGCGGGATTTAATGGCTGTGCTGAAGAGCGAAATATGGAGAAGGTTAGAGGCTATTTCACATGAAACATCGTCGGCCGGGGTTCTGTTCAGTGACACCATTCATGCCCTCTCCCTCGTTGCCTTTGTTACAAATCTCTTTAGGTTTACTAGGGCTTAGAAGAAGAAGGGAAAATGAGACTCTGGGGGAACCGTGATGTATCTGATGACAAACCTGTAAGGTGTGTTTGTTCTTGGAAAGGAAACTTGCCCGCTACGTCATGAACACACCTGTGATGCGTGCCCCACCCCTGTAATCCGGGTCTCGGGGCCGAGGTTCAGCGGAGGCTCCTTTGTTAGTCTGAAGTACTGAGTTGCAGTTTCGCCTTTATCTTCGGAGGCCTGCTCCAGTGACCCTCCCTGCCGCAGCCCACACGTGTTCCAGCGGGTGAACGGAGGAACCGACCCGTCCATCCGTCCATCCACATACGTGTGTACACACATGTGTGTCACCGGAGCCCACTTCGCAGCCAGGAGCCCTTTTGGTAGGCATCTTCTTTCACAGGGTCCCACCCACGTGAAGCGAAGGAAGCCACACATGAAATGTCACCTGCTGTTCAGTTCCTTTTATATAAGCTCCACCCAGAATAAGTCAATGGACAGAAACAGAAAGCAGCTGGGGTGGTTTCCAGGGCCGGGGGGTGGAGGGGCGGGCGTGAGTTATTTAATGGGTGTGGGTTTTCTTTTGGGGCAATGAAAGTGGTTGCACGGCATTGTGAATGTGCTTAAATGCCATAGAATTGTACCCTTTCAAACAGTGAATTTCATGTTACGTGAATGTCAACTCAGTTAAAAAAAAATAAATAAATACAAATTCCGCCTGCGGCACATCAGATTCCAATACCACGTGAGGTTTTCTCTCCCACGCGGGAAGGGGGCCCCCGGAGCTCCCCTCAGCCCCTCTGTGCTCCACAGAGAAGGCCCTCGGCCCCTGTGACAGGAGCCCCAAAGGAGCCCTGGCTGGTGCGGCTCAGCGGATTGAGTGCCCGCCTGCGAACTAAGGCGTCGCTGGTTCAATTCCTGGTCAGGGCACATGCCTGGGTTCTGGGCCGGGTTCCCCAGTGAGGGGTGTGCGAGAGGCAGCGGACAGATGTAACCCTCACACACTGGTGTTTCTCTTCCTCCCTTCCTCGTCTAAAAATAATTTTTTTTAAAAAAAAAGAACCCCAAACAGGGCCGATGCCCATGATGAAGACAGAAGGCGAGGGTGGTGGGCATCTCCCCTACGAATCCTGCGCTTGGGGATGAAGGAGAGAGAATCGATGTGACAGTGCCCAGCGCTCCACATGGGGAAAGACGGCGTAAATGTCCTAGTTCTGGGTGCGGATGCAGCGCAACCACAGCGTGAACGGTGCGAGGAGGTTCCTCACGCCGACTCCACCTCGGGCACCCGTACTGTCTGCGGGTCGGAAAAGCGGCCGGTCCCGCGGCAACGCGGCGCCATCGGAGGAGGGAGCGGAAGACCTCAGCTCTGGGTCCCACCAGCCTCTCATTTGCTGGATGACGGGCCTTCACGCAGGCGTGCAGGCGTGCGTGCATTCGGGCACTCGTGAAGCGCTGCACACCGGGCTAAGGGGCGCGGGGCGGGGGCTGACCATGCGTGAGACGCGCGCGCACAGCCTCTGCCCGGGCGGAGCCTGCGGTCTGGATGAACAACCATCGGTCGTGCCAACAAACGCGCGTAGAGCCGCCTGGGAACAAGGCAATGCCAAGGGCTGAGTGCGTGCTCTGACCGAGAACCGGGCAGGGCCAGAGACAGCGAGAAGACGGCGGCAGAGGAGAGACCGGCCCCAGAAGTGCAATGAGGTGGCCCGAGGGAGGGCCGGTCACACAGAGAGCGCGGTGTGGGGAAGAGCAAGGGCAAAGGCTCTGGCCGGGCGCCTGTGCCCTCGACCCGGACCCTGCCCGCAGGACGGAGCAGCGGCAGCACGGGGCTGGGTGCTATGGCCTGGCCTCGGTGGGAGTCTGGAGGACCTGCAGCCGTGGGGAGAGCGTGGGCATGCTCAGAATGAGCATTGCAGAGAGGCCATTTCCTTTCCCAGGCCATTGCAGAGATTTTTGCGGGAAAGGAACTGAGGTCTCGGAAGGATCACCGTTGTGGCTGCTGTGTAAAGACTCAAGTGTAGCCCTGGCTGGCGTAGCTCAGTGGATTGAGCGCAGGCTGCGAACAAAAGCATCGCAGGTTCGATTCCCAGTCAGGGCACATGCCTGGGTTGCAGGCCAGGTCCCCAGTGGGGACCACATGAGAGGCAACCACACATTAATGTTTCTCTCTCTCTCCTTCTCCCTCCCTTCCCCTCTCTAAAAATAAATAAATAAAATCTTAAAAAAAAGATTAAAAAAATTATTAAAAAAAAAAAGACTCAAGTGTGGGCGTGGGCAGGGGGAAGTGGAGAAACCCACTGGGGAGTGGCTGTGGTCACCCAGGTGACAGGGCAGGAAGGCCGGGCCAGGGCAGAAGCCACCGTGTGGGGAGAAGGGCTCACAACCCGTGGGTGGATTGTATTCTGGAGCTCCGACCAGTGGAGGGTGATGCCAGATGCTGCCAGGCCTGGGAGTCTAACAGGACCCTGGACAGCACACAGGAAAGGAAGTACCAAACCTCAGTTTACCCACCTATGGGCACCCACTTGGGGCTGGTGGTGAGGAGCAAACAAGGTCAGAGGTAGCACTGCCATACCCTGGGGGTTGATAATCTCTAACTCTCTCTTTTTGGAAGAGCGAGCATGCCCAGCTGGGCCAGGTGCTTGAGGCCACCAGGGAAAGGGTTCCAGACCAGTGCCTGGGTGGGGCCTGCGGAGCAAGCCCCATGTTGGGCTGGCAGAGCGGCACTCGCCACTGACATCCACACAGAGCCTGCACCCGAGTGTCCACAGCAGCTTTATTCAGAGTTGCCAACACTCTGAAGCAGGAGAACGCCCTTCAGCAGGTGAAGGAATAAGGAAGCTGTGGGTCCGTCCACACAGTGGAGTGTCATGCAGTGCAAATCCGAGCTATGAAGCCTTAGAAAGACGGGAAGGAAGCGGAAAAGCACATCCCCAAGTGAGAGAAGCCGGTCTGAAAAGACTGCTTACTGTGTAAGCACAACCGCACAGCATGCTGGGAAAGGCAAAAGTAGGGAGACAGTGACAAGATCAGGGGTTGCCAGGGCTTTGGGGGAGCCCTGGGGACCTGAGGGCAGGGACCTTCCTGTGGGAACCACGATGGGGGCCACACGCCATTGCACACTTGCCCGGGGTGAAACCTCGTGCGTCCACAGACTCCCTGCTGCCAATGGGCGGGTGTTGGTTCATCCGTGGTAACAGGTGGGCCGCACTCCGGGGGAACTCTCGGGAGCTTGCTCAATTTTGCTGTGAACCTAAAACTGCTCTAAAAATAGTCTATTCATTTTCTGAAAAATGCAAATTACCTTGAGGCAGAGCCCCACTATTCCTTGTGGCCCCCCTACACCTGTGGGCATACAACCTCTGTTTTTTACTTTAACTGTCCAGTCGAATGGTTCTTAGTATACTCACAGAGTTGTGGAGCCATCACCACTGATTCTAGAACGTTCCATCACTCCCCCAGAAAACCCTGTACCTTTAGCAGTTACTGATGAGGACTCCGGCCTGCGGGGTCCGTGTGTTGTGGCTGCGACAAATTCACACGGACTGCAGAAGTCCTGTGGAGAAGAAGGGACAGCATGGCCGCTCTCTGAGGGACAGAGAGGGCCCCCACCCCTGCCTGGACAGGCCTTTATTGCTTTTCTGGGCACATTACACGATGGTCCTCACTCACTATGCACAGGTTCACTTTAGGTGGTTACCTTTTACAGAAGACAAAGGAGAGGATGTTGCTAATCGCATCAAAGAAGGATATTCACAAATGCAAAGGGAAAAGTGGTTGAACTGGTTACACTACATACTTGGGAGGTTCAGCTCAGATTTTAGGACGTTACTTTGAAGATACACAGTAAACGTTTGCTGCCTCAATTCAGGGTGAGGGAGTTTTAGCAAAGCAAGCCTCATAGCAGCCTAGGTACCATGCAGGCCTGATTCCCCACGGGAGAACCTATCTGTGCACGGGAAAGCCGATCTGTGAGCGTGGGTCCTGTGTGCCGACCTCGCCCCCCGTCGGTGTTCCAAATCAGGGGTTGGGCTACCTTCCCCACTGCCACACGGAACGGTCTCCTCTAAGTTGTCCTTCATCTACTGCAACTTCCCAGCTCTGGCGACCCCCAATCAGCTTTCTGTCTCTTCCGCACATTTCACACAATGGGGATGATACAATACGTGGCCTTTTGTGTCTGGCCTCTTCGTGTAGCACGATGGTTTAAAGCTCGTTTGTGTTGTGTCCTGTGCCGATTCATCATTTCTAGTATTGCTGAACAATATTCCATTGAACACACAGACCATATTTTATTTATTCATTCATCTCTTGATGGATGTTTGGGTTATTTCTACTTTTTGGCTATTATGAATAGGAGTCCTACGAACATTTACATGCAAGTTTTTCTCTGGACAGAGTTTTCATTTTTCTTGGTTATCTACCTAAATATGGAATTGCTGGGTCACATGGTAACCCTATTGAACCTCTTAAGGAACAGCCAGACTGTTTTCTGAAGTGGCTGCACCATGTTACTGTCCCACCAGCAATGAGAGGGAGTTCCGATTTCTCCACGTCCTTGCCAACACTTGTGATTGTCTGTCTTTTCCCCGCGGCCATCCTATGGGTGTGAGTTGCGCTTCCCTGACGGCTGAAGATACTGAGCAGCTGTTCCCGTGCATCTCTCCCAGCTGCGCAACTGCACCGGAGGCGTGCCTATCCAGACCCTTTGCCCGTTTTCAACTTGGGTTATTTGTCTTTTTATTCCCTTTGAGACTCTTGAAAGCGCCAGTTCTTCTACCCAGGACAACACCTGCAAGAGCTCAGGCTAAGTCCTCGGGTGCTGGGGCCAGACTCCGGGGCCGGCCCAGGACAGACTCAGCAGGGGAACTTGGGAGAGGAGAGACACGGGCCACCAGGGCGCCCTCCCTCCTGGCTCACCGTGACACTGCTCCCATTTTCGTAAGTTAAGGAACACACTAAGCCCTTACCTGTTTTTAAAGAGTTAATAATTATGGGAATAGTCACATTCTTCTTAGATAACTACTACATCAAAAACACGAGTTTTACAAATTAGAGTTCCCCAAAGATTTTAACAGTGATTAAGCACTTAATCCGTTAAACTCTTCCTAATGCAAACGTGATGAAATTAGAAGCCAAATTAAAATACCTCTCAGCCATAAGAAAAGATGACGTTCTTCCATTTGCAGCAACAGGGACGGACCTTGAGAATATCGCGCTGAGTGAAATATGTCAGTCAGTCCGAAAAAGCGAAGAACCACGTGACTTCACTCGTGCGGGGGATGTGAAACTGAAACTCACGGACACAGACAGCCGCACGGTGGTGTCCAGAGGGAAGGGGCGGGGAGCTGAGGGGGTAAAGTACATGGTGACGGGAGACGACTGGACTTTGGGGGGTGGGTGCGCAGGGCAATATACAGGTGACGCGTCGCAGAAACGTACACGTGGAACCTGTATGGGCTTATTAGCCAATGCGACTCCAATGGATTCAATTAAAATGCATCCACACTACAAAAGTAAATAAAGTGCGTTATACACCTTAATGATCTCACACACGTGAATACGTTGCTTGGAGATTTTCAGTATGAATCCCCAAAACCCTTTTCTTGCAAAAATGCCTGTTCGTGGATCTAAATTTGCTTCTTTGTGAACTCTGTTCTTACTCTTTTTACCCCATGTTTTCATGTTGCCCCCTGGGGAGCTGGAGGCCTCCCCGATGCCTCCCCAGTTTGGTCCACTCGGGGGCTGGGAGATTCCCTGCATGAAATGCATCGACAGAGGTCTTTATTTTCGGACTTTGGACTGGCTGGGGTTTGGCTGTTGGGAGACTTGAGAGCAGAGGGTGGGGGGACCCTGAGATGGGCTCCCTCCCTGCAGGGTGTCCGTGAGTTGGCTCTGGCCCTCAACAGAAGGCCACGACCCTGCACGGACCCCTACTCTCTCCGAGGTGGTGGTTCCTCCCTCCCGCTCCAGGCCGGGAGCTGCTAAGACCCCTGGAGCCTCACGCTGCTGTTCCCTTCCTAGTTGGTTTCCCTGCACCTGCCCACTCCGCTCTGTCAACGGCCCCTTCTTTCCACCCTCCCCAGCCACTGTGTTGCTGGGGCAGTCTCCTTCCTGGGAGGTCCCTGACAGGCAGGATGACAATGCTATTGGCCTGACCCAGAGTGTCAGATGACCTTCGCTGGCCAGTTCAGGCGACCAGGTGAAGTTAGCAGGTGAGGGCTCGGAAGCAGGGACAGGAGACTTGCATCTACGTCCAGGTCCCCGGCTGTGCAGACCAGGCTCTGCGCCCTTGTTGGGAGTAGCCCTTGCCCATTACGTCAGGAGCCGCCCAGGTTATTGTCTCTAAGCAGGCAGTTGCCCTTTGATTTTTCGAGTCCTTCCTGTTATGACCCTTTGAAAAACAATGCCGTTTGCCTGTCTGCCCTGGCAGGCGGAGCCTGGTGAGTGGCTGTGTCTCAGGACGGGTGTGGTTACGGCGCAAGCACTGCAAGCCGTTTGGCAACTGCCTGTTTCCAGAACGGCGTGGCTCGGGTTGACGTTCAGTTGTAGTCAACTCCACTGACCAGCACCGGGACTTGGCTTCCCACTGACCACCGAGACCAGCAGCGACCGGTCCTCTGCCCCTCCGGGTCTGGCCCTGGGGTGCGCAGGCCCTGGGGTGCACGGAGCTCGCAGGACAGGCAGCGCAGGCAGGGCTTGGGGGCCTCTCTGGGCAGCCCACCGGGGCCGCTGTGAGCGCCCCAGCGGCCCCTCTGTGACCGAAGGACGTCTGGGAGGAGGAGAAGCCGCAGTTCCGCGGCCAGGCCTTCCCCGTGCGGACTGTCCGTTCTGAGGGGACAGGGGCTGCGTGGGGTCTGCCACCTGGTCTGGTGTCTGAAAAGCTGATCTGTAATATTCACTGCACAAGTCACTTCCCACAGGCAGAGGAGGCTCCTTTGTTCAAAACCGTCCGTTCAATAATCAGCCCTAGACATTTATTCTTTTCCTGGTGAATCAGAATGAACCTGAATGGTTTCTAGTTTTTTAGTTTCCTGACTCTTGCTACGTTCCTCTCTCTGAAATGTAATAATCCTCTGTCTGTGTCCACTGTGTTGTCACCTTGTCACGTACTGCCCCCCCCAATCCCACAGCCGCGGTTCTGCAGGCCTGCGAGGCCGCGCCCTGGTCCGGCGGCTCCGCCTCTGCCCTGCAGGCTGTGGGGTCGCTCTTCCTGGCGTTTCCTCGTCTGGGCTCACCGCCGTGCGCACGGCAGGCTCTGGACACGTGACCTTCCTTCCGGGCCCACGGACGACCCAGGGAACCCTGAGCTTGCCAAGTGTTCTTGACCCCTTTAAAAAACAGCAAGACGCGTGGATACATCCAGGCCTCAGGGGCTCACTCGTGTACACGTAGGAGATCTCCCCTCTCGATGAGTCGCTGGGGCTGCCGTCGCGGACTCCCACAGCTCGGCTGCTCCAACCAGACTGTTATTTTCTCACACTTCTGAAGGTCGGAAGTCAGAAACTGAGGTGTGGAAGGGGCTGGTTGAGACAGAGAAACATGATGCGGGGAAAAAAAAAATTGGCTGCCTCCCGGGGCGGTTCAGGCTTATTTTAAAAGCGTGTTAACCTAGATGCCCAGGGCCGGCCTGAGGCCGAGGGAAGCCCTTCACTGAAGAGGTGATAGGCCTGGGGCGTGACTGGCCCCACGTCCCACCCGGTCAGGGCTTTAGGATCAGGTCCCCCTGTGAGGGGACGTTCCACGGAACCCTTTGTTTTTCTGCCCACAGTCTGACGTTATTTCATGTACCTGCCCCATTCCATCCTTCACGGTCTTCGAGATGGGTGTCCTTTCCGTGTCGCCGGTGAGAGAACTCGGGCAGAGAGATGTTAGACGGTCCACCGAGGTCGCTCCGCGAGCGATGACAGAGCCGGAACCAGGACTTGGGCCAGGTGGCGTCCCCATCTGTGCGAGTCTCCCAAGGCTGCCGTAAGACAGAGCCGTGCACCGGGTGGCTGAGCGCAGCGGAAGTGGGCTCTCTCGGGGTCCCGGAGAGAACTGGGTCACCCCCATCACTACCGCCCAGCCAGAGGCGGGGGCTGCGCCGCTCAGGAGGTGCCAGGAGGGGGCCGGCGCTTGCTCCTGGCCTCTCCCAGGTCCCGGGGCTGCAGGCCTTCCTGGGCGCGGGGTCGTGCCGTCCTCTTCTGCGTCGTGATCTGCCTCCGCCTCTCACACGAGGGCACTGGTAAGGGCATCGAGGGTCCGCCCGGATCATCCAGGACAATGCTTTCGTAACGGGGTGCAGGGCGTGGGTCCCCTGATAATGGGGACCACCCACAGCCCCGCCTACAGGAAGCGTCAGAAGACACGGCGGTTAAAGGCACAGCACACCGCAGAGGCAGGTGATGGCCGTGCCTTCCCGCAGGGAAGGTCTCGGAGGAAGCAGAACTGTACCCGCGGCTGTGAGAATGCACAGGGACTCGTGATGCAGCGGGGGGAGGGGTGGGGGGAGGGGCGGGAGCCCACCCCTGGGTGCCAGTGCGTCGCTGGGAACCCTGGCCCTGACTATAGAAGCAGCCGAAGGACGGTCGGAGACACTAGGAGTGACAGCAGTGGCGGACACTGACAAGCAGCAGGGAGGGCCGTGTGGGGGCCGCAGGGGAGGTTCCGAGCCGAGCATTTGCATCAGGGTGGGCAGAAGGCCGAGGCAGCCAGGGGCTCAGAGGCGGTGTGCAGGGTGGGGGCCAAGAGGCCTGCTTACCCGAGAGGACGGTGGCGGCGGGCAGAGCTGCCCACAGACCTTGAGATCAGCTCGGAGCCTCGTTGTGGCCCAGAGTGCTGAGCCACCCACGCTGCGGGACATGGCTGGAATCGGGCCTGGTTTGGCGGAGGGAGGCCGGGCTGTGTGTTTTGGGGAGCGGGACTTGATGGCAGACTTCTGCCTTTAGTCCAAGGCTGTGTGACCGGCGCAGGGACAACCCCTCCCCTTTCTCACCAGGCTCTTGCTTTGGGAGTCGCGCTTCGTGGCGGTGGGCACCCAAACCCCACGGCTGTTCCAGAGCACCACTGGCGGGGTCCTGTGACATGTCCACCTCAGGATCCCGAATTTCATCCCACCCCCACAGGCCCCTCTTGCAAAGACCACATCCCCGGTCGCATGAATCGGGACCCCGATGTCTTGTAGGGCGCCATTGTTCAGCCTGCTACTGCCCCCCACGCAGCTGCCCGATCCCTCCCTGATATAAAACGAGCCCGAGGCCCTGTGAACAAAGTGGAGAAGTGTAGCCCAGTCGTGGTAACGGTGGGAGGGGCTGAAATCTCAGACCTAGGAAGGTTCTTTCCAAACGTCTCAGAACGAACTAAGGCTGCCTGCCCCCAGGGCTAAGCCAACAGGAAGAGGCCCTGAGCATTGTTTCAGGGCAGCTGGCACCTTCTGGCCCCAGGAGGAGCTGCGAATGTGAGAAACCACATCTGCAGCAGGACGTATGAGAGGCAGCCCTTTCTTCTGGCTACAAGGTATTTTGTTCACGGAGAACCAGGAAAGAGGAAGCAGAACTGGTCTCTTGCTCTTCTTGCTTCGGCCTTTGCTGTCAGAGACCGGTCTGGCAGGGAAGGACAGGCGGAGCGGTCAGAGCCGGAGACGACGGCTCCCACCTCTGCGGCTAGAAGACGCTGCAGACTGGACCCTGGGGCCAGCCCTGGGCTATCTGGGGAGCTCGGGCGTGGCTGCTGGAGAAGGGCCCGGGGAGGGAGGGTGCAGGACACGGCCGGGAGCCGGGGCAGGCTCCTCGGTCAGGACAGGACCCTGTCTGGCTTGGAACGCAGAAACCCCGTGGGCCACGTGGCCCTGGCGACTGGAGTGAGGACAGAGTGGAGTCCCTCTGGTCAACCAGAAGCGATTCTATGCCTGTTGTAACTAGCCCGGGCACCTACCTCTGAAATTTCCCGTCCATGTCTGTCAGCCCTCCGGACCGCCCTCTGATCCCCTCCCGAGGGAGGCGCGTCGGGACCTCCTGGCGTCCCTTCTCCGCCAGCGTGCCTGGAGAGTTCGGAAAACACGCGGTGCCTGGCGGTTCGGTCAGGGGCTCCGACCTGGACACAGCAGAGCAAGAGGCTGTAAGATTGCTGGCAAGTGGAATGGGGAAAGATAGACACAGAAGTGAAACGAGGCCCAAGAGTTTGATCAGCTTACAGCAAGACCTTATCTCCTCTTGACACTTGAGAGTGTCTGAACACAGACACTTGAGCGTGGATAGTTCGCCCCCTTCCTCCCCGACCAGAGAACACACAGCCTCCCTGGCCATGCGCCACAGGTGCGGGGAAGAGAGAGACAGCTCCGGACACAGGGCGCCAGCTTGGGAAGAGGTGTCCCGTCTCCCCGGCAGCTCCCCTCCCCTTACGCCCGAGAGAAGCAGCAAGTCTGTGCTCCCCTCGGAACTTCCCTCCCAAATCCCCACGTTCTCTACACAAACCTGCTTCTGAGAGCTCGAGGTGGGGTGGTTGTCAGGGATTTAACCCCCCACCGTCTCAGACGGCTGGACTCTGATAGTAATAAAATCGAGATTATAACCCAGTCCCCGTGTCTGCCTTTTGGCTGAGCCGCGGCCGGCAGCATGAGCCCCCGGACTCGGTTGCCCCCGGTTTCGACTTCCTTTCCCTTGGACTGTCAAAGAAAACAAAACAAAAAAATGACAACAGCCAAGACAGCAATAGGCATCTGGTGTGCAGGAATCAAAATTATACCTATTTTTGGGGTCAGATAGGCGAAAAGTGCGATGTAACTTTTGCTGTGCCACAGAATTTTAGTCCTCAGTTTCTGTGTGCTGTGAGGTGAAAAGGCTGAAAATCGCCTGTCCAGGCCGTTTGGAGGAGCCCAGGTCCGCACCGCCTGACCTCTGACCTCTGACCCTCCTGAACACGCGCTAGGCCCCAGAGCGCAGGAGGGACCAGTGTCAGGTGCACGCTTTTACTGTAAGAACTCTGAACTTGCCTCTGTTCCTCGGAACACTTCTGGGTTCCTCCTGCCTTTTCTTTAGTGGAGTTTCCGGTTTGCAAACTGTAAGACCCTTGAAAAAACATTTTTATCATTTATGTCTCGCGAAGCTTCTAGACCCTTCCTGAGTTCCTTCAGACAGCCTAGAGAATAACTAGTTTTCCGGACATTCGCTGGAGGTGGAGACTTTCAGTTGACAAAGCCGTGGGGCGAGCGGCTCTCTCCACGGAGCACATCTGCGCCTTTCCCGGCCCCTGCCCCAGGCACACGGGTTCCTTCCCTTTCTCTCCGCCCCCCGCCCCCACGAACCTCCCTCTCCCAAGCGCCAAGGGCCAAGGGCCTCTGTAGCTTGTTTCCGGAGCCTGTTTCTTCCAGGGTCACTTCTTCTACCCCTGTGACTTTCTAAATGAGCCTTCTCTTGTGCTTAGGGAGAAAAGCGCCAGGGAGGTTTCTCCAACACGGGCGCACTGAGCCAGCTAAGCAGCCACTCCTGTCTTCCAGTGCTTGTCCTCTGCCCTTTTCCAGGTGAATCAAGAGCGTGTATGTCCTGGATCCCCGGATTCGATTCGTGGGAGTCCTCCCCTCCCCTCCCCACCTCCCTTATCCCTCTGCACAGACCCTCCAACCTACCCCCCCCACACACACACACATGCCCCAGCGTTCTCCGCTCGGATGCACACGAGGCAGATGGGGACTCGAGCCCGCGGAGGGGTTCGGGACAGCCGCAGGGTGGGCAGCGGAAGTGATAAGAGGAAGGAACTGATTAAGCAAGAGACGGCAAAGGGGCGGTGCAAGCCCGTAGAGCTTTACTAAGGACCGCTCTGCACTGCGCAGCTCAGTGAGCCTCAGGGTCCCGGAGGGCTGAGGGGGCGGGGCCGCGGAGGACCGAGGGGGCGGGGCCGCGGAGGACAGAGAGCCTGGAACTGGCAGAAAGCAGGCAGATGTCTATCAGCACCTGTGCGGTTCCCAGTACCGAGGCGACGGGGACCAGACGAGAAGACGGCATTGTCGCTCTCGGACCCGAGACCGCCGGACAGACACCTGCCTAATGACGAGTGCAGAGCTGCTCTGGGGAGCGATCGTGAGACCCGGCGATTCCAGTCCTGGGGAGGGAACCTGTCCGAGGGAACCGAAAGCATGCGTGCGCACGAAAGCCCGTACACGCGTGTTTGCAGCCGCGTTGTTCACAGCCATAAAAAGGCGAACACCCCGAATGTCTATCAGCTGAGCGGGGATAAACGCAGTGCGGTCCAGCCACGCGCAGAACCCGGCGCAGCAATCCAGACCAGTGGGGCGCCGCTCCTCCGCGCTGCAGCGTGGGCGCTCTGGAAAGCGTGGTGCGGCCGCGAGAGGCCGGAGGCAGAGGCCCACACGCTGTGTCGCTTCCCGTCTATGAAACGTCCAAGGCAGACGACCCCGCCGGCACAGAAAGCAGACCCGTGGCCATGTGGGGGCTGGGAGGGGAGTGGGGAGCGACTGCCCACGGGTGGGGGCCGCTTTTGGGGGTGATGAAATGTTCGGCCACGAGACAGGGATGGCTACCGCGCAGCCTCGCCAGCGCACGAGCCCTTCCGGGCTCCGCACTTCAAACGGGTGAGCTGTGTGCTGTCTGCACTGCACCTCGGCCAAGTGGTTCGGGTTGGCTCTGTGTCGAGGGTTAAGATCACAGACCACAGAGGATGCGGGCCCCGGAGGAGGGCTCACGTGAGCTTCCTGTGCCCTTCACACCTCCGTGGTTTCCCGGCGGCCTCCTGCAGGCCGCAGACGCTTCCTCCAGGCCTGTGTTCCTTCCTTTAAGTAAAACAAGAGAACCCAATTTCTTCTCCCTAAATCCCCCCTCCCCGTATTTTCTAGCTATGAGTTCTACAAAGAACGCTTGGAAAGCTAGAAGAAAGGAAAATTCTGACATTTTGAAACCTTTTCTTCTGCAGTATTTGGTCCCTGCTGATCGTTGATCTGCATCTCTTTCTTCCTCACCCTTCGGTGAGTGTCTGCCGGTGGGCGCAGGTGCCCTGGCCACCGCGGTCAGAAGCGTCCGCAGGCGGGAGGACAGAGCGGGCGCCTCCACAGGGTGTGACAGGACGCATAGTGGGGAAGTGACGTTCGGGACGATGGGGTCAAAGCACAATCGACAGCCCAGCCACTGTGGGCAGACTGTCCCCTGTGACCAGACCCCCTGTGACAGTATCTTGTCCACCCTGTGACTCCGTACGAAGGATTGGCAAGGCCAAGGGACGAGGAATGCCGCAGCCCGGGGACCAGCCCCCCCGTGACCGATGGTTGTTTATAACCAATGCTCTTATCAGTCTGATACTCATCTCCGTTCTGCTGTGGTTCTGGACGTGGTCACGTGAACATTTACGCTACATTTTAAGGAACACAGATAATGATCAGCTTTGATGTGTTTGTCAAGGACAGCGAGGTCAAAGGTCACAGCACGAAACTTAAAAACATGAAATGAAATCCGGGACGGAGGGACAGAGTTAGTTTTGCTCACATCTGCTCCATACAATGAGAATGACAGCTTTTAGGGCTAAAACGAAGTTTGCCACGGAGGGCGTGGTTTCTAGCCCGTTTTAGCAAAAAGCAAGAACCGTTAGAAATGGGGAGCAGGATTGAGAAGCTGCACAATTCTGCGGGGTTCGTGGTGCGCCATTGAAGTGGGACAGCAATTGCAACCCATGTCCACGTAGCTGGAATAACTCTACAGAGACAACCCCTCTCACCGGTGTTACTTCTCTCTTCCGTGTGCCCCACGGAGGTTTGTCCCGTGGAGTCCGCTCGAGTGAATCTGCACGTGTTCCTGGCTCTCCGAGCTGCGCGTGTGACTGTCCCGAGCTCAAGAAGGCTTCCGTGCGCCACTCTATCATCTGAGAATTCAAGAGATTCCTCTTGGCGCGCAGCTCTGTCAGGGCCGCCTTGCAGGGAGGGGCCGAGGCCCGCTGTGGGGGTAGCTTCCCGGGGGCGCGGGGTGCGTGAGATGCTCAGAGGCCTGGTGCAGTGCTGGCGGGGAAGGCGGCGGCCACGCGATCGCGTCGCGGAGGTGCGCAGCTCCGGGGTAGCCGCAGCCCTTCCCGCCGAGGCCCAGGGCGAAGGTGTCGTCGGTGGAAACCAGGCTCTTCCACGGCTTCTCGAGGAGAGCGCTCCAAGGACCCGTGCATACGAGACTGTGGTGTGTCAAAACGTGCTCGAGGGGAAACAGAAGCTGCTCCCGAGTGCCCGGTCTCCCGCGTCCGTCCACCCCGCCATGGAAGACGCCTGGCTGTGTCCTTCGGGAGGCCACGGCAAGGCCAGTGGCCGGCGCTTCTGCTTCATGTTGAAGCTCAGTCCTTTGGAGCCTGCAGGCGGCTGCTGCTGCGGGCCCCAGCAGCTCCTGGACCCACATGGTCGCGTGTCCCCACACGAGAGGGAGCCCACGAGAGCTCGGAATTGTCTGGGTCCAGATGCCGGCGCGGCTGGGGCTGAGAAAGGAAAGGTGGCAGGGGAAAGAGTACTCAGCCAAGAGGTTACTCCGCAGGGCCGGGGAAAGATAGCGTTTTTGGAAAAAGAAAGGCAGAGCTAATAGAAAGCGTCCAGTAATGTGATAGAAATAAATCCAAAAGTAAGCGGACTCAACGATCCAGTAAAAGACAAGATTGTCAGGCTGCGCTTTCTAAGTTCATAGTGATTCTTGAGCTGTCTTTAGAAGACCCACGGAAAACCAAAGACTATAGAAAAATCGGAAAAGAGGGCAAAGGGTGTACCGGGCCAATTCTAACCAAGAAAGTTGCTTTTACTACATTAACATCATACAAAATAGGTTTTAAGGCAAAAAGCGCTGCTAGAGTTGAAGAGGACCATTACACAGCCATACAAAGTGTCAGTTCGAGGGGGAGATGAGGCAGCTCTGAAATGCAGGTGCGCTTAACTGCGTAGTCTCGAAACAGAGCAGACGGACGGAGCCGAGGGAACGCCGGATCCGGAAACGCCAGCGGACGTCTGGGCGGCGCTGGCGGGGAGCCCCACGCCGCGCTGCGCACGCTGACGCTTCTTTCGCCTGTTGGGTCTGAGGCGTGGCCAAGGGTGAGATGCACCGTGACATTGTGATCGAACCCCTGGGTGGGGGGATGTTGCTGCTTAGCTATGGCTCACTGCGGAGTGTTAGACACCTGGAAATGTCGGAGACGCTAACATGTGTGTGCGGTGTGTGCGGGTGTGCGCACACGTGTGCGGGTGTGTGGCGGGGGTGTATGTCTCTGTGGAGAGCGGGGAGCAGATGCTGCGAAGCGTTAATGGTGATGCCGATGAAGGGTGTCTGAACAATCAACGCTTCTATAGATTTAAGTTTTCAAAATAAAGCGTTGGGGGAAGTGGTAGTGAACACACACATGCTCACAAATGGTCCTCATTCCAACACGCGTTCAGCTCCCAGGCGGGTTCCAGCACACAGAATGTTCTCCGAGCCAGCTGGGAGCGGGCCTCGGTCTCAGAGAACACCTCAGCGTGGGCCTTTCACGCTCCTTCGGCTGCTGCAGCTCCTGAAGCGTTTGGCCCCGGGAGCTTTCTGTCCGACCGGCGACATTTCCACCGAGGCCTGGCAGGGAGGGTGCTGCTGGGGAACACGCACGTGAGGGGACTCCTGCTGTGCCCCAAATGGCAGGGGGGCACCGGCCGGTGTGGAGACCGGCTGACCCAGGCCCACGCAGCCCTGGAGGGGCTGCCTGGGAAGGAGGGGGACGGGAGGGCCTGTGGCCCCCACACCGCACCTGCAGGGTGCTGGCGGGGGCGTTGGGGCCGAGTCCTGCCCCGGCTGGCTCCTCGTCACTTGCCTTCTTACCGGGTCACCTCGGGCCCTCACAGCCCAGTCCCCCCCCGAATTGTTCGAGTCTGTGTTTTCACATCGTGCAGCTGTGGGAGGTGTCTTCCTCTCCAACAGACATGTGCCTCCTTCTCTTTTCCTTCATCCTGTTGACAAAGGTGCCAGGCTTTGGGAGGAATACTTGACCTTTATCATCTTGTTGACTCTTTGTGGTCGAAACTTCTGCTGGAGCTTCTGCAACTATGGGACAGAAAGACTCGTCCCGGACGCCCACAGAGGCTGAGGTCGGTGCCCTGCTGGGGCCTGGGTAGCTTCTGCGGCCGCCGGTCTCTGGAGCCTGGCAGCATCGAGAAGGATGTGGGCGACCAGCTGCTGAGGCTGCACCCTGTGCAGCGAGGAAGCGAAGACGAAGGGAAGAACCCCACTTGTGAGAAGTCAGCCCGGGTTCCGAGCCTGGCTGGGGGTTCAGCAGGTCCTCCTGTGCGGCAGCACTGAGCACTGGGGAGGAAACAGGTGTCCTGCTGGTTTGAAAGGCCCCCTGAGGGAAGCCAGGGGCGAGCTGCCCTTCTTCACCTGCACCCCTCTTCCTCCTCCTCCTCTCTTCCCCCTGCCCCCACCCACCTCCGCCCTTCTCCCATCTTTCCCCTCTCTGCCCCCCTCTTTCCCCGGGGCTTTCTGGAGGCCCAGCCTCACCGGAAAGGAGCTCACCGTACTCCCTAGGGCTCCTGCCAGTCCCCGGCCTGGGCTCTCCTGGCACCCTGTCCTCCTCTGATGACTCATTCTCAGCTCCGGCTGCAGCCCCCCCGGGAGCTGGAGAAATGACAGTGCCCAGACCTCACCCGGACCACTTAACTCCCGCTCTCCGGGGAAGGATGCAGGCCCCTGCTTCCTAAAGCTCCCCCGGGGGAGGGCGGCCAAGCCGGAGAGCAGACACGGAGGCTGTGAGCAGCAGCCCACAGCACTCCCAGGAGCACCCTGCTCCCTAGCCTTCCGAGGGCCACCCTGCTGCCAGCACCAGCCAGCAGGGCCCGCCCACCGCCACTGTGGCTGGTCAGCTAACTGTTCATAAAGAAAGGGGGTGGGGCCCTGGCTGGTGTGGCTCAGTGGATTGAGCACTAGCCCGAGAACCGAAGGGTCGCGGGTTCAGTTCCCAGTCAGGGCACATGCCTGGGTTTCGGGCCAATGTTTCTCTCCCTCTCTTTCTCCCTCACTTCCCTTCTCTCTAAAAGTAAATAAATAAAATCTTTTAAAAAAAAAAGGGGGGTGGGGGGACATTGAGCTTCACACAGCGGGGAGCAGGAAGCTGCCACCTCGCACCCCAGGGGACCACGGCCTCACTGCACCATTCCTTCCCTGCTGCCGTACCAGATGGCTGGGGGGCGCTGGGGGGCGCTGGGGGCGGTGCTGCACCATCGAGGCCTGTCAGACTAACCGGGGAGTATGGACCTATCAAAAGCCCGCAAAAGCTTGGGAGGTTGACTAGTTCTTTTGAAAAAGCTCCTGGTTACAATCCCAGGGGAGCAAAGAAGTGCGCTCCCCCCCCACCCCCGCCACTAACACACTCCTGTGTCCTCGGTGCTTTGGGCATCCGGAGGCCTGTGATGCCCCTCCAGTGGGGACAGCCAGAAATGCCACCCAGGGCCCCCGGGTGGCACGACGGCCCCCCTCTCCAACTGAGAACCGCTTCTTCGGGGATGAAGTCACGCTGGAAATTTTAACCCACGCAACGTGTCCACGTCCCAGATAAGTCTGTGTCATTCTCGAAACGCAGCAGGAACTTTGAAGCCCTTGCTCGTCCATTGCTCCCTCTCTGAGTTTTAGTTGTTTTTTAAGCCCAGAATAGACTGTATTTGCCGTGTATAACGTGCACCCATGTTTTTGGCTCGAACTTTCAGGGAAAAAAAAGTCTTCCATTTTATTTTTAGATTAGATTATTTATTTATTTATTTAGATTTAGAAACAAAGCCGATGATCGTATTCCAGGGTTTTATTTTGCACACGGATATCATTGTTGCTTTCTGGAGTCACATTTTTAATGCACACACATAACGAAAAGAATTAAAAGCATTTATATAGACACAGAACTTGTACTATCCGTGTATAATGCACGTGATTATTTTTCCCTGCAATCTTAGGGCGAAGAGTGTGCGTTCGACACGGCCAAACACGGCGTTACTGTCCTTTTGCACAGCTGGTGTTAACCGGGTGTACGTGAGTAATCACCGGTTTCTTCCCTGCAGTTCTTTTGCGTCATCACTTCCACCTGGGGGTCGTTTCCTTCTGCGTAAAATACATCTTTTGATCTTCACAGAGTCGAGGTCTTTTGAAGTCAAAAGCTCTTAACTTTTGTTTGTCTGAGTCTCTATTTTATCCCTTTTCCTGAAAGGTTTTTTTTTTTTGCAGGATGTCCCTTCTAAGTTGACAAAGATTTGTGATGTCCTTGGACGCTGCCCTATCCCTTTTGGCACCTGTTACGGCTGCGGTGCCGTCCGGAGACCTAACTGTTCTTCCTCTGGCGGCAGCCTGCCTTCTCTGCGTCTGGCGTCCTGCAGTGTCTGTCGCTCTGGTGTGAGTTCTGCTGTGAGTTGGGATGTGAGTTCAGCACTCCCCAAGTTTGGCTTGGGATGGGCCGGGGTTCCTGAACCGGTAAACCGGCACCTTTCATCAGCCTCCATCCTTTCAAGTATTCAAATGCAGGCACACCTCAGAAATGCTGTGGGTTCAGTTCCAGACCACCGCGATAAAGCAGTATTGCAATCGAGAGAGCCGCAGGATTTTTTTGATTTCCAGTGCACACCGAAGCCGTGTTCATCTGTACTGCAGTCTGTTCCGTGTGCAATAGCATCACCGTATTTTGCCATGTACGACGCTCATATTTTTGCTCAGATTTTTGAGGGAACAATAAGGGTGCACATTACACACGGGTATAATGATCGCACACCATGGGTATAATAACGGGCACCATCACCCTGTGCATAATGCACACACACATGTGGGTGCCCATTATACACGGCCAAATACATAATAAAACAATGTATCCACCTTGACAAAGAGTACTTCGTTGCTACAAACGCGGACCGACACCTGAGCCCTCCGTGAGCCATAACCCTTTACTGCGGCGGGGCCTGCAGAGCACCCCCAGCACCTGCGACGCAGTGAGACGAGGTACCCCGGTGCTGCGTGCGCCCCGTCCTCCCTCCACTCTCCCCCCGGGACTCTGGTGGGACGCCTGCGAGATCGTCTCACTCCGTCCCTCGTGGGTCTCCTACCGCGACCTCATAGTCTCCATCTTTACGTTGCTCTGCGCTGCCCCCTTGGGAGCGACTTTGGATCTGCCGTGACGGTGCTGGTGACTTTTACCCGTCACCGCGGCAAGGCCACAGCAACCAAGGGGCCGGCCCGTCACCCAGTCTGAACGTTGCTGTGAGCGTTGCTCCAGACGAGACGAGACGCACGCTGAGGTCTGCAGGCTTTGAGGAAAGCAGACGGCCCTCGGCGCCATGGCTGGGTGGGCTCCCCTCGGTGGACGGCCCCGAGAGCGGACAGTCGTCTCCCGAGGAGGAGAGGGTTCTGCCTCGAGACCGCTGTGGACACCACAGAGATGTCGACTGTTGCCCGTCGGCAATCCCTTCGCACGCGGGACTAGCCAGCCTCCTCGGGGGTGAGCTGGCGCCCCACAGTGAGGCGAGGTTTTCCCTCTCCACGCCCACACGCTCACGCCTCACCGGCCCGTCTCTCCGGAGAACCCTGACGTCGGCGCTCCTCGTCGCCCCTGCTCGGTCCTTCTCTCCGCGGCCGTGTCTCGTCTGCTGTGAGGCCCTCCCCTGACGTTTAAATTTCAGAGCCTATACTGTTCGTCCCTGGGAGTCTTTTGCCCCCCTCCAAGTATTTGGTCGTTCCTTAGTGTGCAGTAGATTGTAGTGATTGTGATTATCGCTCCTAATCATTCTCTCCCTTCCTAGTGAGGGAATGACGCACCCGCTCCTGTTGCTACGTTAGTGTACTTCTCCCTGGGACCGGGACGTTCTGAACTCTGTTGACACTGGGTTTCTCCACGTCTTTGGCCAGAGAAGCAGAAGTGACTAGTGCCATGTCCAAGCAGAAGCTTCGAGAACTGTTGTGGGAGTTGGATTTCTCTTTTAATTTTTTTTATTTTTGTGCAATTAGTCATCCCCATTTCCCCCCATTACTCTCCCCTGCCCCACCCCCCACCTACCACATTCAGCCCCCCGCCCCCCCCCATTGTCCTTGTCCAGGGGTCCTTTGTACATGTTCCCTGACTTGGCCCTTCCCCTTCTTTCCCCCGCTACCCCCTGCCCTGCCTCTCTGGTCACGGGTGTGGGGCAGCTGTGTTTCTGTCCCCGTGTGGCATGTCCTTCAGCCTGCATTCGAGAAGGAAGAGGTCACAGAGATTAGGACAGAACTATGGCTGACCTCCAGCCCCTTGTAAGATGAGTAAGAAAGAGGCCTTTGTCTTAAAAGCCGCTGAGATCAGGGCTTCCTGTGTGACCACCGCGGCGCTGAAGCAGTCAGCCTCTGTGCTCTGCAGACATTACAGATGCCTTCTCCGCGGATGTGACTGGGGGCGGCTGGCGAGCGAGGGACCTCTGTTTCCAGCGGCATCTGGAGTCCTCGCGGGCCTGACCCGGCAGCGGGCGGTTTTTAGGCTCTGTGGTTCCCACACGGCTCGCCCTGAGGTTTTGTGTGGCCACCCGAGTGCAGTGATCTGGGGCTGCGGGCCTGCTCTTTGAGACGAATTCTCAGAGAAGATCCGTGTTGCCCCTTCACTCAGGAAGCAAACCCCAAACCAAAAGGCTTCCCTCTAGCCCCGGGCAGGGGTGCGCAGCAGGCTGAAGCACGGCCCCAAAGGTACCGGGCACCCACGGATGTGAGCTTATCTGAAAAAAGGGTCTTTGCAGATGTGATGAAATCAAGGACCCTGAGGAGGGAGATTGTCCTGGATTATGGGGGGGGGAGGCGCCCTGAAATGCACCCACAAGTGTCCTCATCAGAGTGGCCGAGGGGGACTAGACACAGGGCGGGGGTGGCAGTGAGGAGATGGCAGCGGAGGCCGCGGTGCTGCCGCCGCCCCCGGGGGCGAGGCCGTCGGGGCAGACCAGGCACGTGGGCGCCCGCACCTCTGAGGGCGCCTCGGACGCCCGAACGCAGCCCGCCGCCGCCACCGACCTCTGGCTCCCGGCCTCCGGCTCCCGGCCTCCAGCACTGTGGGGGGCGGTGCCCGTTGTTCAAAGTCGCGGGGCTGTGCCCCTCGGCGGTGGCAGCCCCGGGAAACTCACCCAGGGGCGGGTGGGCGCCGTCGGCTGCTGCCTCAGCCGCACACGGAAGCGGGCCTCCCTGGGGTGTCAGATTCGTGGGGAGGTGTCTCCTTTAGCCCCTGCCCCGGCGAGTCCTGAGCTTTGTCTCCTGTCCCCTGACCCTTGGGAGTGGCCGAGATCTACAGGGTTTGTCAAATGCCCTCAGGGGGACAGGGGACACTTGACCGGCTGGTCTGGGGTTAGGCCCCTGAATATTCCCTCCTTCCTTGCTTGCTAGGACACACGCAGACCGTTGCTTTGCAGACATTACGTCCAGCATTTTGGTTGACAGAGTTGACTTCATCAGGGGGCAGGGAGGTGGCCCACTGGGTCCCACTGCGGGACCTGGACATCGAACCTCGGCCTCCCTGTCACTGACTGCCGGCGGCTCGCGGCCAAGTGACACACGTGTCCCCTGCTGTTCATCGTGCCAGAGACACGCGCAGCTCTCATCATTCAAGAGGCGGTCAGGACACACACAGGTACTAGGATGGTGAGTCTGCGGGAGGCCTGTTTCCGGATCCAAACAGATGTCCAGCCGGGTTGGGGCCCGTGCAGGGTGGAGGTGAGCAGAGGCCTCGTCCCCGAGATGCCTCGGGTTCCGCCCCCCCACAACACAAAACCCCGCCCTCCCCAGCAGGGCGGGGCAGGGGCTCAGCCGTCAGCTCCCGGTCCAGCAGGACCCCAGCCCTCCTCGCCCCTCGTCTCCCCAGCGTGTTTCCCGGGGAGAGGACAGGATGCTGCTCACCCCGGCCTCCGGCCAGCCAATCTCAGGCGTCACCTGTTCCCCGGGGCCCTTCGGGGTGACTGCCTCGGAGGGAAGGTGCTCGGTCACCTCCTCTGCCAGGAAGCCACACGGGCGATGCGTCATCGCTGTCCTGCCCCCACGTCCGGCTGGGTGGGGTCCCAGGACCGGAGAATCCCTGCCGATCCATCTTGCTCTTGCAGGCCGGCCCAGGGTTCTCATCCAAATTCCGGAAACCAACAGACTGATGGGAGCACTGGAGTGGCCGGGCCGGGCTCTGTGCCTACAGCAGAGCAGAGAGGGCGTGGGGACGCGAGGGAGGGGTCGCACCAGTAGGTGAGCATCCCTGGGACAGGTGAAGGGGACGCAGGCTTGAGTTAGGGAAAGAGACCGCCGAGGGCCTGAGGCGGGTGTAGGATGACGGGTGGGACGTCGCCGTTTCTTCTGCCGGAGCCCCGGCACCCGCAGGCCCCTGTCCCTCACCAGCAGGCGGAGCCCTGGGGAGGGACGGAACCAGTTTCTCCCTGGGCTCAGACCAGCCCCGACCAGAGGAAGGGACCTGGGAACCCACAATGTGGCGGTCACACCCTCACGCTGTTCCTGACAACAACTTTAAAATACTGAACTGGAAACTGAACGCAAGGAAAGCCCACAAACTTCTGATCTTCCCCCCCGAGGCTTCATTTATAAAATGTTATGTCAACAAGTGTTTTTCCTATTTGGGGGGGTGCCTGTGATAATCGGTGTCACGGAGCCGTGTGGCAGAGAGGAAGGGACGTTTGTTTGTGAGTTAAAGTCGTACCGTGAGATTCTGTTTGACATAAGCAGTGCTTTACGGGGTGAGTGCTGGGCGGGGGCACAGGGGTGGGCGTCTTCGGTGGAGATGCTCACCCTTAGGTCTTTCCATCCCCACGACTGTCTGTCCATCCGTGGGGAGGCGGAACCTGACCGGTCACAGGCTGGGGACGGTCTGAGGTGGAGTTCAAAGCCCAGGGCCCTTCTGTTCTCCCACCTTCCTGCACCGGGAGCTCCCCGGTGTGGCCAGGCCCCCGCCCCCGCTGGCTCTCAGCTGACAGACAGCGGGCAGGGACTGCGGGACTCCCACCAGGCAACGCACATCGACAACGGCCCGCAAGAGCCTCGCTCGGCAGAGCCTCGCCCGGCACCCGACAGCCTGCAGAAGCACCGTCACGAACACGAGGGGCAGAGGATAAAACTTTAATGGAGGCCAGCGCTGCACGCGACGCGGACAGGGAGAAACTCGAAGCCCTGGGAACCCAAAGCCCGCCCTCCGCACAGCGCGGTTTCTGGGGTCACGGGTCGGCCGTCCGTTGTGACGTCATAGCACCCGTTTTCACTCCTCACCGTAAGTAAGTATGTTCAGCTCTCACAATTAAAACTTGTCCCTTCCTTCGACAGCGAGCCCAACAGGCCGAAACAACAGCCTCGGTGGGCGAGGCCTTTACCAGGCAGCCAGTGCCCAAGACGGAGTCCTTCGGCCAAGCCGGCCTTCCGAGACCAGCTCCCGGGCTGTTGGGACGTGGCCCCAGGGCCCAGAGCTCCAGACTGGGCCTTCCCCGGGGCGTCTGGGCCCCCGGCGGCCGCTCCGATCGCCCTCCGAGGCGGCTGTGAGATGCAGGACGTGCCCGCTCCTCGGGGACTAGGTGGCGGGCAGGTCGCACCCCGATGGCGGCCCGAGGCTGCAGACGTCCCCAGCGTCCTGCCCCCCGCCTCCGGGGAGCTCGGCCACGACACTCAGTTTGTCAAAGACTTCGCTGTCCTCGGCGCGCGGGAAGGAGACGAACAGGAGCCTGTTGCAATGAGGTTGGCTCAAGAACTGCAGGAGAAAGAGAGAACGTGAGTTATCAGGTGTCCCCACGTCTTGTCCTGGGCTGGCAAAGGGTTCACGCGGAGCTCCTGGCTGAGGACGCAAGAACATACAGGGGTCCTCACAAAATTAAACCTGTGACAAACACGGGGCCAGCAGTTCTGTTTCTGGGGGGCTGCCCGGGAGACCCGCAGGCGGGGTCTCAGAGACACCTGCACACCCGAGCCCCCGCCATCCGTCGCCACAGCCCGGGGAAAACTGCCCAAGTGTCCCGTGGCGGGCAGACAGACAGACGGACAGACACACAGTGCAGGTCACTCAGCCCCGACAGGGAAGGGGACTCAGACACCTGTCACCACACGGGTGGAAATTAGGTGAAATAAGCCGTAAAAGGACAAAACTAGGTGAGCTCGCCTGTACGAGCCACCCAGAGTCGCCAAACTCAGCGACAGAGGGCAGCAGGGCAGCTGCCGGGGGCAGAGGAGGACGAGCGGGGAGCTCGCGTTCGCTGGGGACAGAGTCTCAGTGCGGGAGACGAGCAAGCTCTGGGGACGGGCGGCGGTGACGGCCGCACAGCAACGCACACGCCACCGAACGGTGCAGGCAAAGCGTCGGCCTTCCTGTCGCGTGCTCTTTACCACGATTAGAAAAGAGCAACGACAAATGTGCAGCTCATTTTCTGAGTGACGGCGGCCCCCCCGCCGGTCACGCGGCCGCGGCACTGACGCCGCCCAGGCGTCCTTCCTCCAGAGCGCAGGGGCGCCGCCGGCCTGGGAGGTGTGTCTTGGAGTCACGAGAAGACTCACCCCCCTCCCCGCCCCCGTGCACCCTCTGGCCGAGTGAGGGGCCCTCCTGGGGGCTACCCCGTGTGCCCCCCCCCCTCCGGTTTCAGCCCCTGCCCCTCCCCTGTCCCACACGGTCCAGGGTGGCAGCCACGAGCCACGGGTGGCGATCTGAGACGCAGCTCGTCCGGTCCGACACGTGCCGGGAGAGCACAGCACCGGCCGAGTCCCGAAGACTCCGTGAGAGAGGATGTATCTCAGCAATTTCTTAAAACACTGGTTACACGTTGAAATATTTCGGATATATTGGATTATACGGAATAGACTGCAATGAATGTCATCCGCTCCTTTTCCTTTTTAAAAAAAATGTGGCTACCAGGAAACTCAAACATCGGTGGCGTGCGGTTCACGGACACCGACCCGCAGGGCTTGTGGCTCCCAGCGGCGGGCTGGTCAGGCGGCCGCTGCAGTCCGGGCCTCCTCGCCGGTCCACCTCTCAACAGCGAAGGTGCACAGGCGGTTCCCGAAACACCTGCGGCTGCACGGCCCCCGCCTGCCAGCCCTGTGGGCCCACCCGAGCTCCCAGCCTTCAGAGAGACTGAGATGCACCCTTCAGAGCTCGGCGCTGTCCGCCCGCCTGCCGCCTCCGGCCTCTTCCTCCCGGTCCCGCCTCTGACGGATCAGTTCCGCGATCCCCACCCTCCGCCAGGGTCTACGCAATCTCGGGCTCCCCACTGCCGCTGGTGCGGACTTGCAGGAGCCCCCCACTGCGGGAGGGGCTCGAGGAAGGAAGCTGCCCAAACCCTCAGGTCCAGCGCGTTGGATTTGGAAGAACGGGCTAGGAGCTGCTGTTGACGCTCCCAGGACATGGGACAGGCAGGAGGGACAAAGGGGCTGCGTGCAGGCTGGGGTCCGGTCTGGGGTCCGGACGCACGCAGAAGCAGCTGGTGGCCGGCCCAAGGCACCCGCATCGTCGAGAGGACCTCACTGTTGCTTCTCCCCGTCCCCAGCGAATCTCCTGACTCAGAATCCTTCTCGGGCCCCGGCTGCGGAGGCTCTGCCTTCTGCGTCAGACGCGGCCATCTCCTGACACGAGGAGCCTCACCTGCCCCTGACCCCCGGCTCGTCCTGCGCCTTCCCCCGGGTCCTTCTCCAGCAGCCCCTGGGGTACCCCAGGGCTGGCCCCGCGGTCGGGGCTGCAGAGCCTTGCAGCCTTGGAGGTGAGAGGTCATGGGGTGGCCCTTCGCTGCGCCGGCCCCCTGGTCTCTGGCTGCCGGTTTGCACGTCTGCAGGTCGCCCCACCTGTCCTTTCCTGCCAGACGGGTCTCTCGGGTGGCGAAGCTCCAAGCAAAACTAGCAGGAGAATGGCTTTCCTTCCTCTGGGTTCTCCAAGCGGCAAACATCTTCTCCCCAGAGGAAGGGGCCACCCTGCTTGTGTCCCCGCTGCAAACGTGGTTTCTCGCCTCTCATCCCCGGAAGAGTCTTGGCTCATTGTGGGGCTTGCAGTCTGGTTGGCATTCTTGCTAGAAGGTCCCAGCCACTGACACCCGTGCCTGGGGTCACGTGTCCCTGATCCCCCTCATGGTACAGGCGCTCGTCACCCAGCTCTCACGAGCACGGGACCTGAAGGGCTCCCAGCCCCGTGCGGCCTCTCTGCAGGGGCGAGAGTCCTTCCGGGGGGACAGCCTGTGTCGGCGGACTGGCCACTGTGGGGCAGAGGCCTGACATCAGCGGCACGTCCAAACGCTAACAGGGCCAGAGGGGCGGGAAGAGACGAGGCCCTGGTGACACACATTTCAGAGCGTGGGGACTCGCCCCCTGAAGATCCGGGTCCTGCGGAGCAGGGCCTGCCGGGTTTTCCTCTCCGTGGGGAGGGGCCCGGTGTCGCGTCTCAGCCCGGCCACAGCTAAGGAAGAGCTGTGCAAGGTGGTGTCCGGGTTCACGGGTTTGTCGGGGGACAGTGGCACCGCGAGACCAGGGGTGTGACGGGCTCCTGAGACCGATGGCGGTGGGAGCGTGTGCCACTGGCCTCCCTCCTGTGACCCCCCAGGAGAGGCTGAGCCCTGCAGGAGCTGCTCCGGGGACCCCGTGGTACCAGGGCGGCCTCTGGTGGACACGACAGGGAGCCCCGACCTCCTTCAGGAGGGGGGCACTCCTGCCCCTCAGGTGCCAGGAGCTCAGCGTCTCCCCAGGCGGCTTCCTTTCTTGTAGCCCTTCCTGGGCGAGGCCCACGTCCAGCCCACGGTGAGGGGCTCCCAGGCCCTCTG
>CM052539.1:191093672-191125704 GCA_028533065.1 Trachops cirrhosus
GGCTCCGCGCCACCTACCTCCTTCAGGTGCTGCGGCAGCGCGTTCCCCCGGGAGAAGGCGCGCTTGGTCCTCCTGTAGACGCACCACAGCAGGGCGGAGCAGCCCAGCAGCAGCAGGCAGGTGGCGCACACCGCGGCCCCCAGCACGGCGGCCACCACGACCCAGGAGGGGGCTGTTTCTGCAGGGAGAACACGCATCAGCCTCCTGTCCTTAACTGGGCATGACCTTGCACTGCTCTCACCACCTGGGTGCAGGGTGGTCCGGGAACAGGCCCCCCCTCCATCGGCAGGACCCGGCGCTTCAGACAGGCCCCGCCCTCTCCGGTCTTCCGCGCAGCCGCAGCCGTGTTGCTGGCTCGGCTGCTGGCGCACTCACACAGGCACTCACACAGAGGACAGTGAGCGAGGACTCGGGTCCCCGTCCGCATTCACAGGCAGCACGGAGCCCGGTCGGGGACAGCCTCTTCTCCTGGGGCCCAGCGCCCATCGCACAGCCACGCCGGGACCTGTGCAAACCGCGGGCGTCCTCGCCAGGGCCGAGTCCCAGCCCCTGCGCCCGAACCCACTCTTCCGCTGGCTCCTAGCCGCCCGAGGCCGCCTGTGCCCGTCCGGGCAAAGTCGAGGCTGCCCGGGGGGGCCCTACGTGCCGCTCTGGAAGCGTTTACCGTACAAAGCTGGGGCTCCTTCCTCCGCCCTCTGAGGTGAGGGTCCCACCTGCACCCAGGAGCGTCTCCTCCGGGACCGAGAGTCAGCCCTTTACCACGTCACCAGCACACAGCCGGTATCCATCCCCGAGGGGGCACAGCCCGATGGGATGAGCGCGTCCACAGGGGACACGGGTGGCCTCCTCGCACGACACTGAGTGACCTGTCACCGCCTGTATTATCTGTCACTTCCCTTCCCTCCTCCTTCCTTCCGCCTGTCAGCGACGTCCCCTTCCGAAGCGCTCACCAAGCAGATCTGTTTCTGCCCCTTCAACGGGTGTCTGGCCTTACCCCCGACAGAATCTGTCCAGGAGGCCACCGCGATCTCTCGTGGCCCTGGCTCTGCCCCGGGCCTTCCCCCCACTGCCCTGGCCCCTGCCCTCACTGTGCCCGACCCCCGCAGCCAGCAGCATCCTCCGGATCAAGCCCCCAGCCTCTGGTGCTGAATGGGGCGAGGAGGAGCCCTGTCCTTTCGGAGCCGTCACTCAGGGGACTGTTGGTGGGGGATGTCCATCTCGGAGACAGTAGGTGCTCCTGCAGCTCCTCTGGCACCTGCTGGCCTCTGAGTGCACCCCCACCCCTGGGGCGTGGCTCCCAGCCACCCCTGAACATCTGGCTGGGGGGAGGTATTCTGTCCACCCGCCTCGCTCCCGCGTCCTCGGGGAGCAGCCTCCTCACGTCCCCAGCTCCTGCCCTGGCTGAGTTCAGAGGGCCCCGTCCCCAGGTCCCCGGTGAGCTCTTGTTCCATCCACCGAGGCCCAGGGGTGCTGCTTTCTAGCCCCCCGCTTTCAGTGCAAACGTGAGTTCCTTGGTGGATGCAGTCACGTGGCAGGAGGGCTGGCTGGAGCGGCCCCCGGTCTGCCCCTCCCACCCAACAAGACTTGCACCGGGATCTGACAGGCCAGCTCTGAGAAGTTCTGGGATCCCGCACGCCCGTCCGTCCTTTTTTCCAAAGTTTCAACAGTCCTCCAACTTGGCCACGCCCCAGCATCACCCCTCGCACACTGAGGGGACACGGGCCGCCGGGTCACCCTGGCGCTTTGATGCCACCGGCGAGCCCTGGAGAGCAGGGCTCCTCGTGTCCCCAGCCGGGAAAAGCAGCGTCTCAGACAAGGACAGCCCACAGGCACACCTGGTAGATGGTGACAAGATCCAAAGGACGCTTTTGTGGCTGACCCTGAGGGAGAAGAGGGACAAGCGAGAGGGCACGACCTCACACAGGCCGAGGGCCGTGGGAGAGTCTCTTCACCAGCACCCTCTCCGCAAAGCTCTTGACCTTGTCGGTTCCAGCGAGCCCCGCTGCCGGCCCCCCGCCTCTCTGTTTTATCCACAGGGACGTCGCGCCCTCGCTCACCGGCCGGATTAACCTGCAGGTGGGCATCCACAGCACAGACAGCCTGCGCTGAGCCCGGCCTGCCCTCTGTCGCTCACCAGCTGAGCGACTCTGGGCAGGTCACCCCCCCGTCCCAGCCTTCCCGCTCCTTTCTGCAGGAGAGAAGGCCCTTACGAAGCTCTCACGCACACGTGTTGTGAGGTTTGCATGAGATAACTGTGTTTAAACAACCCTGAAAAGATGCTTGACGAAAGCCAGTCTTCAATGGGCCCTACTTTTCCTTTCCTTTTACAAAATGTTTGGTTTTCGTCAGTGAATGGGGGATCACTTCTAGACCCAAGATATTGGAGAAATTGCTCTGTTTGGTCACCCTGTATGGCTCGTGCCGTGTTTCGTGACATAAAGCTTGGGAATCCCTAAAATGTGGCTTCAACACTGTCATCATCAGTGACAGCGGCAGCATCGGACACGCACTCAGGCTGTGCTCCGTGCTGGGCGCTGCTGAGCCCCCGCCCCGCCCCCAGCATCCGGCAGCATTTCTCACTCCTCCCCTTTTACAGACGAGGCCGCCCAGGGGCAGGTCAGGACTCGCCCCACGTCACGCTGTGCTGGGGTTCGCAGTGAGGAAGGACGGGACCGGGGACAACTGGGCTGTTCTCGAGGCTTTGGGAGAACGGCCGGCAGGCGCTGGTAGGAGAGAGGACGATTCCCAGGTCAGGGGTTGTAGTGGACCGAGCAGGATGGGGTCCCAGGGAGGGAACTCGGGTTCAAGCACGAAGGACTCTCAGGGGCAATACCGTGAGGAGGAAAATGCAGAGAGGGTCCGAGGACACGGCCTGCAGCGCGCACACAGAAGGCGGCTTCTGTTGCTTAAAGGGGCTGCTCAGAGGCTCTGCCGGCCCACGCCACAGAAGGGGGCTCAGGCGGGCCCACTCAGCCACTGACCTTGGACCTCAGCCCGGATGGGGGGGCGGCAGGAGGAAGGAGGGTGACCAGCGAGTCCCCTCCAGAGAGACAGCAAGACCTTTCACTTCCCACAAGTCTTTGCAGTCCCGAGAAACCAGCTGCGGCGAGGGCAGAGCGGCGCTGACCACGCTGCAGGTCACACTCGGGACAGTGAAGACCCCTGGCTCAGGGCCATGATCTGTGTGCTCACAGAAGAGGGAATAAACCAACAAACAGACGATCCAGAGGGGATAACTAAGTGGTCATTTACATACCCCTGAAAGGGGTAAGGGTGCTAACTAAAAATAACGACATTAGGACACCAAAAAGAAATTAGCCCGAGAGCTGGCTGGTGCGGCGCAGTGGACTGAGCACTGGCCTGTGGACTGAAAGGTCAGCGGTTCGATTCCCAGTCAGGGCACGTGCCTGGGTTTTGGGCCAGGTTCCCCGTAGGGAGAGGTGCCTAATTGAGGTTCTTCTGGCAGGCCGATGTTCTGCTCCCTCTCTTTCTCCCTCCCTTTCCCTCGCTCTACAAATAAATAAGTAAAATCTTCAACAAAAAACCACTTTAAAAAAAGAAATTTGCTCCGAGCGGCTGCCTCTTCTGTTTTGGACTGCGCTCCTTGTTGGTGAATTATGGCACCTTCCGGGCCGGTTTGGTGATCCTCCAAAAAGGTGTGGAAAGAGCCACTGCACTGAGCACGCTGGTCCGCAGGGTGGCCGCCCCGAGGGGACACGCCGTCCTGGCCGGGCGCCAGGACCGCGGGGCTCTTATCTCGAGAACGACCCCAAAATACGGAGCCCAGGTGCGCAACGCTGCCCCTGACACGGGTGTCGGTTTCAGCGGGTGTTCGCCAACGTCTTTCACGGCCACGTTGGGGACAATGAACAAAGAAGCTTATGAAGCAGCACACCCAGTCGGAAGGACTGGTGAGCAGCTAGCAGGTGTGGAGGGAGGTGTGTCCTGAACAAGAGCAGCGTGGACACGCGGGTGAGGGGCCCGGAGCTGCCCCGGCCGACCAGGGCGGGGGCGGGGGGGCAAGACAGAGCCAACTCGGGCGGGAACCAGGTCCAGCGACAGAGCCGGCCCTCAGGAAGAGCTGGCTGCGCCGACACGGTGAATCGGTGCGAACACAGCGGGGCGGTTTCCTTGGATCCGCCCAGGCACACGGCCGGCGAGGTTAGGGCCAGGGCCTCTCCGGAGGGGATTCCCTGTCACCTTCCTCTGCAGTTCCGTGGCCCCAGCCCCGTGCCTTGCTCCCGGAAGGGCCTCAGTGAGTGGAAACAGCCAGGAGGGGCACGCCCGTCCTCACCCTCCCGCGGTCTGAGCTGGCTGAGCCTCGGACGAGGCCTTTGCGTGACGCACGGCCCGGGTGTCAGAGGCCTGGCCACGAGCTTATCGCCTTGGCTGCAACTGTGCTGCGTCTGCACGGAAATACTCTCGGGTCCAGACCTGCGGGGACCCGCCCCCACCCTCCTTTCCCCGTCTTCCTTAAGAAACAACAACCATGGAGGCTCCCTGCGGGTCTCGGCGCTGAGGTCCTGGCACCCACTTCACGCTGGCCCCTGACACCAGCATCGCCTGCTGGGGTGGCAGGGTTCCGGAACCCGCCCCCTCCCGTCACATGCCCGAAGGACCTGGAGACAGCAGCCTTTGCTGGTGGGCGTGGGGGCGGACGGGACTCGGCTCAGGGAGACTGGGAGGACTGGCCGAGCACAGCGCGGGCGGGCGCACGGAGGCCGGCCTCAGCGCCCAGGACAGGAGGCATCCGTCCATCCCTTCACGCCAAGAGCGAGTGCGCTGCCTCTCGAGGCGCTGGTCTCCGCCCAGCACGAGGCCCCTCGGTCAGGGCTGCCCTGGGCGGGGGTCCGAGCTGGGCGGCGACGTCTGCCGGGCCTCCCGAGCCTCGCAGGCGCCGGGGCCTGGGAAGCTGCTTCCCGCGCCGGCGTGGAGCCCTCGGCCGCCGTCCCGACTCACCGGCACTGGAGGTCTGCTCGCAGACGGGCTCGCTCCACTCCCCGGACTTGTTCTGGTCGAGGAGAAACCCCTGGACGCGAACGCAGTACATCGTCCAGGGCTCCAGGTTCCGCAGGACCTCGAAGTCACGCTGACAAGCAACGGTGTGCTGGAGACGGAGACAGAAGTAAGGACACGGCTCCGCAGTGAAGGGACATCGTCATTCCACCCCCCATCCCCTACTTTCCAACTGCACCCTCGACTTCAGGCTCAGAGGAGGAGCAGGAAGGAGCCACGCTGTCTCCCGGGTCATGTCAGGGACCCGCCTGGGGGGACGGCAGGGACCGGCTGGCCCTCTCACACAGCTCCTTCCCAGCCTTTCCTGGGTTACAGGACACGCAAGCCGCCCGCTTCCTTTTTTAAAAAGATGCACTAGTTGCATACACTGAATCCCCACCCTCACCTGACCGGCGTCCTCCCGGAAAGAAGAGCATTTGGGGTTACGTGCCAACACGGGAATTTGGGGTGGGGGCCCAAATACTCAGTCGCTAGCCCATGTAAACCAGTCTTAGTGACACTGCAGACAGGTACCCCAAAGGCCCAGGAATGGGGCAGACAGGTAAGCAGATGCCTGTCCTGTGGGCGTGTTCAAGATAAGAAGCTACACAGACACTGGGAGGCCCTCGGGCTGCTGGCTGTGGACTCCAGCCCCTAATCAGAGTCCAGCGCACACTCCCCGAGCAGGTGAAGCCCGTCTCCGCTCCGCATCTCAGAGCTGAGCAGAGACACCCGCATCTGATGAGGGACCACCATGCGTGTCATTCCGTGTTGCCTTCCAGACACACTTCTGCTGGGGTCCGACTACGGGCCGCCCCGCCGATTCTGTGAAGCAGGCGGTATCTCGCATCACTCAGTGGAGTATTTTCGGGGGGGCGTGAACTTGAGATTCTGTGGGGCCTCTGCAGTAGGCACGTGCAGGTTTAACCGCGTCGTCCTACGACAGTGCACGTGGGCGGCCCTTTCCTCCAAAACGCTTGAGGAGCAGGTGATGAAAACCAACGTTCTGACGTGGAGGAGATAACGCAGACGTAACGCCACGTACGTGACACACATGTGAGTCAGTTAGGGCCACCAACGACGCTCGGGTCTGACGCACTAAGAACCAGAACAGGGCCTGTCTGGGGGTGAATGGCCCCCTTCCCACGCCTGCACAGAGACGGGGCAGGGGCCTCGCCTGTCAACCATGCGCGGGCCGCCCGCCGTTTATTAACGAAGCGGGTCATCAGCCCGTTTTGCAGACACGGGAAGCAGAGGCCACGCAGTTCCAACAGGTCTCTGCATTCCCAGCCCCCGTGTCTACGGGAGCTGTGCCCCGAAAAGGAGGAGAGCAATGCGGAAAAGTGGCCCCAACAGGTAAAAGGAAACGCCGTTCACCCACCATCCGGGGGAGGGGCTGCCGGACCACAGATCTGACCCGGGCGGGTGGGGGCGGGGCTTAGGGCTGGGCCAGGAACTGCAGTCCCTCAGCCGATCACTTCACTCTGCAGATTCCCAGCTCCCCCAGGCACTCGCTGAGTCAGCTCGGCCTTCTCCTGCAACTTCCCTTCTCAGAAGGACAGGCCTGCCTGACGCCACAGAACCCCGCCCTGGAAGTCTGCTCTGCGCGCTCCCTCGGGGCCTGGGAAGCGTGAGTCAGGGCCTCGGATCAGCCTTTAGACTGGGAGCTTCTGGCGCTCAGAAGGCCAGGCCTTAGGTCCTCTGGACCCGAGGCTGCCAGCACCTTGCAAGACCCTGACTATGTGGCCCCCCTCCCCTCGTGGTCACGGCCTCAGACCTGCCCCGCGCAGAGGACGGGGAGCTACGCCTGAGACGCGCAGGCGTGCCTCGCTCACCTTTTCGTCAGAGCCGTTCTTCCAGTACTGCACATTGTAAACCCACGAGTCGTAGAAGTTCCTCATGGTCCAGGTTTCGTGTTCCTTCTCAATTCTGGGGGCCGAGAAACGTATGTGCAAAGAGTCGGCAAGTGCTTCTGCGTGTATTCCGGGAGGCCCGATAGCAGCTGCAAACATGAGAACAAAGCAAAACCACGATCAGAGACCACACTTCAGAAACGTCAAGGCTGACTTTTCGTGACTGTGCCAACCCGTCGGCCCACTGAAGAGCTCCGCCCTTTGACGCACAGACAGGACGGCGCTGCGGAGGCCGATGGCACGCACGCACGCACGCAGCGCGGGGGCGGCCCAGGTGAGCAGCAGGCTGCCCCGGCCGGGTCTGCCGGGCGCCCGAGGTGTTCGCGCGGTGGCCCACAACTGACGCGTTTCCCGGAGGGCGCCCCCGTGGCCGAGGGACGCGAGACTGCACATCAGTCCTTCCAGACCTCTCGTTCACGGCGCTGGCCCCAGCTCTCTCTCACTCTGCGGCGTTACAGTTGTTACATTTAACTCCCTCCCTTACTGACCGTCCTGTCCTGCCTCCCCCACGAACTTCTGGAAGGCCACACCCCCCTCTGTTACAGATTCCCTCGGCTCCCGCACAAGCCCACCCTCCCTCGGCGAGCACTCAGCGACTTCCCGCCGAGGGGCAGCCCACGGGGAAAACCGAGGCACGAGGACGACACCACAAGGGGACGGAAAACAAGGGCACTTACTGTCATCCACGGGACAGAAGATGAGGGTCACCCACTGGGAGTGCTCGTCTGCCCGTTCCGCCCTGACCCGCAAGGTGTGGTTGCCGTACTTGGAAAGCCCGGAGAAGTCACACCGGGTCAGGGCGGTGCTGGCGCACGCGTCCTGGAATTTCCTGTAACTGCAAAACCAGCGAGAGGAAGCTATCAGAGCCGCCATCCGGGCCCCGCGGCCTGTGCGCCCTGCGGCTGGGGAGGCGCAAGGAGGGAAAGCAATGCAGATTCTTCGTCACCCACTGTGATGACCAGGACGCATTCTCCACGAGCATTGTGCCCCACAGGACCGTGTAATCCTTGAGACATTTCAAAAACAGGCCATTCCACGGCCGAGGGCTTTGGGGTGAAAGGGAAGAGGCGTCTGTCTTCACAACAGGACTTCTCAGAGACACTCCCACCCCCGTGCGCACGCATCTCTCTGGAAGGGGCGGAGGAGTCGACGCCCTTGACGAAGACAGCTTCCTGCCTCACTACCGCATGTCTGAGACCGCGGCACGCGGTGCGTGCAGTCTCGGCAGACACAGGTTAGCCGTCCCGAGTTGATTACAACGACTTCAAATAATGTCCTATACGTGACACCATCGCTGCAATCGCTCTGGAAAAACGGGACACAATGCGCTGAGCTCCGATCCCCAGCCCTGACAGCAGCCACAGAGGGGAGGGAGGCAGGGGCGCGAAGTGGAAGAAGGAAAGGGGAGTCTGCACACCCAGCAGCTGCCTGCGACTGTCCACAGCCTCCGGAGGCAGGACTGGCCCCCCCTGCCCCCCAGAGCCCCAAAGAGCCAGGCTCTTGTCTTGCCAACGGTGAGGACTCTGTCCGACGGGTTCCCAGCACAACTTCCTGTCACTGTGCCATTGCCCTTGCGGCTGAGCTCAGAGGTGACAAGGAAGGCGCTGATAAAAACACCGAGGCTCACATGGTGGAGCAGCTGGTGTCCGGCGTGGCACCTCGGGTTTTATCACTGTCACTGCCCGATTTTGCAGATGACACCCAGGCGTGGATGACCCTAGAAGCTCGTCCAGCCGAACGCAGGTCAGCCTGACCGGAGAGCCCGCGGCTCTGGGCACCTGCGCGCCCCACCGGGTTCTGAGTGAGACCCGGGACGACCGCTTGCGAAGGGCAGGTGGAGCCGGGCGGGCTCACGGTCGCTCGCAGCCCGGTTCTTCCACTTACTGCACCACAGGCATCGCGCCGACCAAGCAGCACCCTGGCGCCTCACGACCCCTGCCTGCAAATTCCAGGGCCCGGTCCCCGAAGCGGGTTTCCTCCCGGGGGCCCCGCCTTCACGCAAACACATGCACCCGTTGGCTGGAACACAGAGTACTTCCAAAGCTCTTCTACGTAACATCTCTTTTACTAGGTGGTTTTATCGCATTCAAAATACTTCCCTCCCCGTGAAATAGGTGATATGACCATTCCCCCTATTTACATTCAATGTTTTTAGGTGTTTCCATATTGAAATCATGAATGCAGCCCTGGCCGGTGTGGCTCAGTGGGTTGGAGCGTCGCCCTGTAAACCGAAAGGTCGCAGGTTCAATTCCTGGTCAGGGCGCATGCCTGGATTGAGGGTTGGTCCCCGGTCAGGGAGCCTATGAGAGACAACCAGTCGATGTTTCTCTCACTTTGATGGTTCTCTCCCTCCCATCCCCTCTCTCTAAAATCAATACACACTGCAGGTCCTCAAGTGAGGATTAACATAAATAAACAAACATTTACTTACTTATAAAACCACGCACACATTCTCTGAGGCGCCCCTCCTCTAGCACCCTGCCCAATGCAACCCCTCAGGCGCGATTCTAAGCAAAGCTTTGACAGAGCCTCAGAGGACTAATCAGAGTTTTCTGGAACAAATTTCTTCCCCAAGGACACCCCAGCACGGTTTTCTGTCCTGGGCACTTCCACACCGAGGAGACCGGAAGTCACTGGGAAATCTCACATCCAAACCAAACCCTCTACCACCAGGGCGAGGAATGGAACACCAAAAATAACCCCGGGGGGGCAGAGGGAGGGAACTGAAAGCTCTACGGCCAGCCGCCTGAGGGGGAGACACAGGCGATGTTACAAGGGCAGTCAGTGCTGGAAACAGGGCAGGAGAAAACCCCGCCGCAGAACGACGCCCCCCCCAGGCCTGGGGCAGGTGCCCAGACGCAGACCGGGTCACGGAGCAGGCGAGAGGACTGTGTCAGCGTGACCCGTGCACGTGGGTGGCTGCGCAGCCGAGAAGACTGTCCTCGCCCCAGGGAAACACACAGTGAACTGTGAAGGGGCAAAGGGCACGAGGTGGGAGAGGGGGGAACACGTGGTGAGCCCCCCAAATGGGTGAATCTGGATGTAGGTTATTAGCACATTCTTTGTATCATCGTACTGGAAATTTTGAAACATTCTGTTAGCTCGGAATTAAACGAAACCGTCAAAAACAAAAGCCGACAGGGACAAGCTCACTGGGCTCTCCACTTCTCCTGGACTCAGCGGGCCTTGGCCCGTCTGTGAAACGCAAGCTGCACCAGCGGGGCGTGGGGCGAAGGGACTCCGGGCCCCGTGCTTCTTCCTGCCCCACCGCAGGGACTGCCTGCCTCTGCACGTGACTCACCCTGGAAGCAGGTGGCCTGCTGCCGTCTGCACCTGGCATGAAGGTGTGTCACCTGCAGTCCAGCCTATGGCGTGCGGCGGCGGCTGCCGAGGGCGGGCCGGCACAGAGACACCACCAGGCAGGGCAGGCCCCGGGAGGTCCGGGCACCAGAGGGGTGATTGCCTCTGACACTCACCCTCCCTCCCTTCGTGAGTCCCCGATGTTTTCAGAAAACTGCTTTTCCCCTTACGTTCAACCTCAGGACGCAGGCAGGGAAGCCCTGGGCACCCACCCTGCAAACTTCCGGCGCCCTTGGCACAGGGGCCAGCCTTATGCTCTGTCCGAGGGGCTGGGGGTACGAAGGTCATTCTGAGGGGCCTCCATTGCCTTGGGGGGCTTCCTCCTGCATATGGCTGGCTTCTAGCAACACCCTCTAATAACAGGGGCTGGTATCAGCAACAATTTTCTTAAAAGCAACACTGATACGTTTGCTTTGTCAGAGGCCACCACTGTGCGGTGACGTCCACACCCAAGTGATAAAAGGTCTCTATCTACCGCTGTCCCCGCGACTGTCCAGCCTCGCACCATCATAAGACAAAGTAAAAGGGATTCCACTCGTCCACTTCCAGAGAGCAGAGTGTTCACAGCGCTGCCCGGTCAGAAAGGAAAAGGCCAGCGGGGAGGCTCCCACAGGCTGTCACAGCCGCCCGGGTGACAGCAGTCAGACTCCCTCCTGTGGCCCAGCACAGGGACCAGCCCGGCCACCATCCTCGGGCCCCTTCCCGCCAAGGATGCCCCAGCTCACCTTAAGTACTGAGCCGTGAAAGTCAGATTCCCTTTGGGAAAAGCAGGAGACTCCCATTCTAGAATGTTCTTGAAATTAACTGAATTCATTCTGACGTTTTCAGGAGGAGGGACCATTCCTAATGCTGGAAAAAGAAAGGGAAAACATTCGCAACTTTTTTCCTCAAAAAGGCCACCCAAGAAAACGACCATATCCAGCACTGGGGTTTCCTACCGCTCCTTGTCCTCAAACGGGCACGCGGGTGGGGACGGAAAGGGGTGAGGGTGGGCAGGTGGCGAGCACACACGCCCCGGAGGCGGAGGCGTGAGCCCTGGGCCTTCGGGCACGTTTGCTGTGGAGAGGTGGAACTGACCTCCCCTCCTGGCTTGGGCACCTGAGGCCGCCGGGCGGGGGCAGGGAGAGCGAGGGTCCCATTTTAGCCGCGTCAGGTTGGGGGTGACCGTGAGCCGTGGCAGGGACAGCGAGATGACAGCGGCTCAGGCACTGCAGGCAGATCTGGGCTGGAGATGGACACCACGTTCAGACGTGTTAGTAGAAAAGGTCGAACACACGTGAAGGAAGAGGGATTCGTACGAAAAACCACTGCGGGCCCAGCACCACTCGGCCAGCGGAGATGGGGATCTGAGCCACGGGCCCGAGGCTGGGAGCCCGCACAGGGGCTGCTGATGTCCCCCGGGGGGGTGGTGCAGGGGAAGGAGAGGAGAGGGCCTGGCTATGAACCTGGCCGAGGTCTGGCCGAGGCAGCAGATCCCGAGTGGAAACAGCTGAGGGAGGGAGAGCGCCCCGGGAGCGTGCCCGGCAGCCAGGAAGCGGCCATCAGAGAGGATGGAGGGTCTGTGGCCGCCTGTACCGGGGCAGGGGGTTGGAGGAGGGCGGTGCCGAGGGTCCTTATGACTTGCCTCACAGTCAGTTTCAAATCCTGGCTCTAGAGGTCACGTCGCTTTCTGTCTCCCTCAGAAACCTAGTCTTTCCCCCAGACCACCAGCTACCACCCCAGATGCAGATGACAGCGGCCCGGACCTGACTGATGGTCACAAGGTCAGGACCTCCGCAGGCTCAAGAGAACGCCTGGACCTACCTCATGTGCCAGCTCCTGAGCCCTAAGGTGGAATGACCTCCCCCACCCCCATCCCCCACGACTCTCCCACGAGACCAGGCAGAGGGACACAGGGACAGACCTCAGAGCTGTGCTCAACACCTGGAGAGATGGCTCGTCATCCCCCAACAACCAGCTCCCAGCACGACCCTGAACCCCTACCCCGCAGTGCCTTGTGACTTTGCTCTGTGGAATCTGTCACCTACTCGCCATCGGGGAGTTGGGGCGTCCGTTCTCCCATGGCCCCATTTATGATCAAACAGGTGGGGTCTTCCCCCTGCAGTTCTGGGCTCTGGTGTGTGGCTCTGCCAGCCGGGGAGGACGGAGGACGCACTTTCTGTCCTCTCACAGTGGCAGGAAAGGACTCCCTGGATTTAGAACTCAGAAGCCACAGAGCTTGGAGTTGAGGAGGAAGAATTCAGATGCTGGGGTGCCGAGCGCTGAGTGGGAGGCCCCGGAGGCCTACCGAGCACTGGTTCCTTCCAGGGGGCCCACGGGGTCCGCTCAGGGGTGGCCCTTGGGGTCTTCGCTGCCCGACGTCGCACTCCCCTCGGGTTCCCAAGCGCGCCTGTCAGGACGCCCCGGCGGATCCGGGGCCCGAGCAGGTGGCCAGCCCTGAAGAGGAGGAGCCCGCGCCCCGGGACAGCCCGGCCGGGACCCTTAGTTGCAGGACCTTACCTGACACCAGGAGGCAGCCGCCTAGCCAGCTCCAGAGGCTGCGCCCCATGCCCGCGTGGGGAGCCCCGAGGGCACTAGGGGCGGTGGGCATACGTCCCCAAGTCCCCTTGGTGCCGTGACACTCCGGCCCGCCCAGCGCCATAGCGCTTCCGGGAGCCGGCAGGGCGTGGCCCCCAGGTTCCACTTTTGACCACGCCCCCGGCGTCCGGCCGGGTGGGCGGGGCCCACAGAGGATGGCCGGAACCTAGCTTCTCCCTCCAGGGGGTGGAAAACACCGGGAGCAAAACAGGTCGTCAAACTGCAGCGCACTGTCCCGCACCGGGCGCTCTGAAAGGGGCCCCGAGCTCAACACAGGCCTGCGCGTCCCGGAGCTGCCACCTGGCCAGTGACGGTAGCGGCGGTGTGTCCTACCACCCGCCCGCGCTGCGTTTCCCGTTCCTCCGGTGAGCGGGCGTGCACCGGCGACCCTGCCTGGCCCGCCAGCTGGCTTTAGGGCACTCCGGGAGCGTCTGCGGTTCACCCTTCCCCTTTTGGGACAAACGACACGAACCCAAGTCACTGATTTGGCAATGTTGTTTCTATCACAGGACAGCCGGGAATTTCCTCTTTTTGAACTTCCGCAGCGGGGAGGGTGTAAACCCCAGACAGGGGAAGTGCCGGGCCGCCGGGGCAGGACCCTGGGACCGTCCGCGCTCGCCCTGCGCCGCGGCGAGGCGGTTCCGCGCAACCGCAGAGGGGCCGCCAGACCCCAACCCGCGGCCGCGCGTGCGCTCTCTGGGAAGAAGCCACTCCCACAACGTCCGGCGTCTGTATTAGAAAGTGTACGTCGAGTATCCTTTCCCAACCTCCAACCGTTATACAAAATTTAAAAACACACCCGTACGCACACTGCTGTAAAAGATCGCTCCGGGAATCGTTCAAAATACGACAGCTGCACCGGGAGGGCAGAGAGAAGTGGGCAACCGTACGAGGAAGTGCCTCCTTTCCTAAGAGAATTGCGTTAGAACGCTCCCCGTCGCACGACCTCTCCTTCGCCTTACTTTAGAGTGATTATAAAAATAACCGATTCAAAGTCCTGGAACTAGGACTCATGTAATTTTTGTCCCTCCCCCCTTGAATGCAGCCAGAAAAAGGTCTGGGATCCTGCTCCTGAGCGAGGGTCCTGTACCCCCGTTCCCCCTGGGAGCCCCGTTGCAGCACCTGCACCGGAGTCCCGAGTCCCGTGTATTTCCTGTTATTTCTCCTAGCACCGTGGGGTCTTGGAGACTCCCGAGCCCAGTCTGCTCATTTCACAAGTAAGGACACAGACTCGAGAGGCTGAGCCACGTGCTCAGGGTCACACAGCGGAATGGACTTAAGGGGATGGGTCCTGTCCTGCGCTGGTTGCTCCTGATATTCTGGGTGCCTCCCTGCGCCCGGCCCCCCTTCTCAGGAACTGTAGGTACATGTAGGATACTGGGCATCGGTGCACACGGCACTTCTCAAGTTCTTACGGGCGGCCTCCAGGAACCTCAGGCCTTCTTTCTTCTGAAGACCTTGAGGGGCCTTGAGGCACCTTTGCATTTTTGTCATCTCACTTGCTTTTTAAAAAATCTTAAAATATGGCACAAAGGTCCTCTCCCGAATGCAAATGTTTGCTTCCTCTGGCCCCTGCCTGTTGCCAGAGAGATTTGTGTGGGGGGGTCTGTCTTCCTCAATCAGGTTGAGGAGGGCTGGACAAGGGGCTGTTTCAGGCTCCAGAGTGCCAGCAACAGAATAGGGCATCTGGGAGGGGCCTCACTCTCCGCGTAACCAGGCGAAGGTCCCGCTGCCTTCCATCACGAAAGCCAACACTCGAGAGACAGGTGCTGATACAAAGGAAAGTGGTTTATTTTCAGGTGCCAGCCTCCTGGAAGATGGGGAATCACATCTCAAAGCCCACCTCTGCCTCTCAGTGGAGGCAGAGGTTTTATAAGGAGAGGGGACAGAACAAAGAGGACAGGGGAGGGGGATGCAAAGTTCTCTACACACAGATGAGCACTATCCAGTCCAGTAAGGCTGGTGACGGTCCCGTGTACGTCATCCTGGCTCCAAGGCTGAAGGTCAGCAAATCTCCTGGAGCTGGGATGCCTGAAGGTCTTTGAAGTTAGTTCCACAGATTTTTATACAAACACACCGTTCACCTACAAGCCACGTACTAGGTAGAGTCAGCACCTACGGGAGCAATGTCAGAAGAATGGCAGGTGGGTTACAGTCCCCCTCACAACTTCCCACTGTGACTCCGACCGGACCTGCCTTAGTCCACCTGGGAATATGCCCTCTGCTGTCTGGGAGTCCCCCGTCTGCCCTGCTGCCTCTCGTTTGGCCCTTGTGGTTCTTTCTGGAACCTGTGGGAGACACTGCCCAGCTTGCTCCTGCTGTGGACCCTGCGGTCTTCCTTGTCTCTCCCCACGCCCACCCTGGGCCACCCCAGAAAATCCCAGGAACCTTGCTCCTTTGGGAGACAGGGGCAGAAGCATGACCACTGGACGGGGCGCTTTCCCTTCGAAGCCTGTCACTTTGAACAAGTAAAAAATGCACACTACGACACTTGCTTTCCACCGCCCCTTCCCCCACCCGGGGAATTGCACTGGTGATGTCACGAGGAAGAAGGGGGGCACTCTGCCCCCGAGAACACCTGCTGACCACAGGAGCAGCGAGGGTACCAGGGTACAAGGGAGAGGTAGACGTCAGTTAATTCAGTGTTTGGGGATTCATCTCATTAAATAACCATCCCCGATGTTGACATCAGTGTCGACATCAACGTCCGACTCGGAAGTGTCACTTCTATCAGAAGAGTCATCTTCAAGCCACAGGCCCTGCTCAGGGTGGCCCGGGAAGGACTGCTGGGTGCCTTGTGCATTGGCCACTGGAAGGCTCGTCCCCATTTTGTCAGCATGCTCCGGGTCAACTGTCTCTTCTGCAAGAGAGGGCACTGGGGGGACCTCTGTGTCGCTGTCCTCCAGGACCCTCACAAACACAGAGTTCAAGTCCACATTGAAGAAATTCCTGTCTGCAGAGCTCTTGGCAGAGCTGCTGTCCTCCCGGAACGAGGGGCCCTCGGGCGGAGTCCGCTGCCCCTCGGAGGCCCCGCCGGCACACTCAGAGCACCGGGGCCTGGGCTCCGCCGTCAGCAACTGGGTCTCGGCCTCCGGCTCGGACGGCTCGTCCTCCTGGGCGTCGGGGTTGCTGTAGCCCTCCAGGAGGGCTGTGGGGCCGGACGCTGGGCACACGGACCTGATGGCCAGCCCATTCATGGTGTAACCCTCGGTGCGGACCTGGACCACGGTCTCGTCGCTGTCACTCTCGTCGTCATAGTCGTAATTCCACACTTTCTTCTTTCTGTTGATGTGGATGACTTCCAACACGGCCACGGCCTCCAAGGGCGGCAGCTCAGGGAACGGCCAGGCCCGCAGGTTATGGAAGTTCTTTGAGAGGGAGGGAGGGGGAGAGAGAGAGAGTCTGTCAGTTGTGTTTGTCCTCCTTCTCCAACATCGTAAAGCCGAAGCAGATGGGCCGCGCAGGGGGGAGGCGGGGAGTGGCGGCGGCAAGGACCGGAGCTAACGGTTCTAGTGTTCGCGGTGGGCGCGTTCTGCGCGGAGTGCGGACCGTCGTTTCGCCCTCAGGACCATGCTGGGACACAGGCTTCCTGGTCTCGCCCCCAGTCCGCAGAGGAGGAAGGAAGCCGACAGGTAAGAAGCCGGCCCACAGGAGCCTGGCTTCCAAACCAGCAGGCAGCCCGAGGCCCAGACCTTGTTCTGGCCCAGCCAGCCTGCCCGCCCGCCCTCTGCCCCTCCTGTTGTGCTCGTGCGGGCTGGACAGATGGCCATTCTGCGGGGTATCAGGGAACTGTGGGTGAGGAGAGACTGTGGGGAGTCCACTGCATGTGTGGGGGTGTCAAAGCCCCCTGGACTGACCTCCAAAGGGTCCGGGAAGGCGGAGACTGGGAGCACTCTCTTCCAGCCCCTGGAAGAAAACGCTCCAGGGACAGAGGCGGCTGAGTCTCCCCGTCTCCAGGTGACCACGGCCGGCCACGCGGAGGGCGTGCTCAGCGCCCTGCTGGTCTCTGTCTGCCCGCAGCCTGCCCGGCTGCTCCGCTCCGCAAACCGGCTCCTCCCTGCCGTACCCAGACCCAGCCTTGGGGGGGTGGTTTCTTCTACTGGGGTGTTCATCTTTTTTCTTATGGATTCCCGGGAGCTCTTATACAACCCGAATGCTAATCGTTTGTCAGTTGTTGTTACGTATATTTCCCCCCAGTCCGTGGTGTCATCATTTTACTCTGCTTATGATGACATTTGAGAAAAGGAAATTCTTAATGTTAATGTACGAAAATGGATCACTGCTCCTCCCTCACGGTTTTTGCTGTTTGTGTCTGGGAATCTTCCTTATCCCAAAGCCACCAAGAGCCCCCTACACTGCCTTCTGAAACGTTCACAGGCTTGCCTTTCACACGACGGTGCAGGTGTGGACGAAACCCAGCAAACGTCCCGTCCGCATCTCCTAAGGCACAGCCCAATGCCCAGTTCAAATCCCAGGGGCAGTTAAAAATCTCCAAAAGTACAAATACCGAACCAACCAACAATCCTCCCCCAACCCACCGACCCAATAAAAACAACAAGAAAGAGAAGAATACAATTACCTTATTTTTCAGACCATAAGACACCCTCCCAGTTTGGGAGGAAAATAGGGGTGCGTTATAGTCTGAATGTAGCTTCACATTTAGATTGGTGAAATATTATGGTATTGATGTTATTAAATATTTTACCACATTTTTCGCTTCAAATTTTTTTCCTATTTTCCTCCTCTAAAACCTAGGTGCGTCTTATGGTTCAGAAAACACGGTCTATCAACTCTGGGGGAATATTCAAATACGCAGCTGTTAAAGAATTAGATGAGGTGAGTCAGTTCAAACACAGAAACACAAGGTATTTCTGAACGCAAAGTTGCGTAAGTTTTCTGTAGAAAGAAAGCAGTGGGGCGGGGAAGTGACCAATGAGGGGACGGGACGCGGGGGCGTTTCGACTGAGTGGGGCTGAGGGAGCCTCGGAGCCCGGGCGGCAGGCAAAGAGCGAAGACAGAGAGGCTGGTTTCGCTGACAGTGACAGGCACACACAGGAGCGCAGGCGCGGGGACCGCGGCGAGCGGCGGGGGCGCCCAGGCAGCGTCAGCCGGGCCCTGCGGCGGTGCGCGCCCTGACCGGTCCCCGCCGGCGTCACCAGGGACTGCCTCATCTTTCTGCAAGGCGAGTCCGCTCTGGGTATGCGTCCCGCAGGGGTCATCTGAAAGGGAAAGACAAGCTGTGCAGAAAAGGTCACGGCGTTGCTCCTCATGGCCAAAAAAGAAAGAAAACGAAGGAAAAGAACGAGAAAGGAGTCGATCCCAACGCTGCAAAGCGGGGGTGGCCGAGGGGAAGGTGACGGCGTTCACACCCGCGGGCCCCGAGCGAGCACGGCGGCGGCGCGGGGACGACGCAGGAAAGGAACGCTAAGTGCAAACCCTTGTTCGTATGGCGGACGGGGGCCGCGGGGCAGGAGCGCCTGGGCGCTTTCGGAAACGGGGTTTTCTGCTGTGCAAACGCCCAAGTGGAGACTAAACATTCTGAAGTTAAAATGAAAAGTAAACACAGAAACGAAAAAAGCCCCACATACCAGCACTTTGGGAGGCACGCTCCGCGAGCATATGTAACCGACCCGTCTCAGCATCACCAGGGCGCTCACGGAGACGGCCACGATGGAGGCCATGGTGACCAAGGCTCCGATTCCGGCAGATTCCCGTGACCCTGTCGATGAAAAATTAAATGACCATTTCAAAACGAAGCCAACGGGTGGGCAGGGGAAACAGACGCCCACGGGGCTGGCGGTGAGGGAGACACCGACTGAGCGGTAGGAGGAAAAGCTGTTGTTAGGTTGTCAGACGCAGAAACGGAAATAGACAGGAACCCAAGTGCACCCTTTCTTTAAATGATAAAAACGAGGTTTAGTTTTCACAACGATGTTCCGTGAGGTGCCCATCAGCCACCTGTGGCTACTTACATTTCATTGGTCAAGACTGGAGACCCCTCTCAGTGTCCCAGTCCCCGTGACCGAAGGAGGCTGTGGCTGCCCGCCGCCACGGAAGCCAATGCCCGAGGGGCAGGGGCTGATGGAAAGGAAGGGGGTTTACGTGCAGGTGCCGGCCACCGGGCAGATGGGGACGCAGGTCTCAGAGCCCGTCTCCCCCTCTCAGAGCAGGCAGAGGTTTCATTAGGAGGGAGAGCGGACAGAACAAAGGGACCGGGGGAGGGGGCTGCAAAGTTCCCCACGTGCGGAACAGCACCGTCCAGTCCAGCGAGACAGGTGACGGTCCCGTGTGCGTCATCCTGGTTTAGGGACCTGGCTTCACATCAGCCTAAATGCACAGTTGAAGGTCAGCAACTCTCCTGGACCTGGGACGCCTGAAGGTCAGGGTCTGTCGCTTTTGACGTCCGTTCCTAGGATTCTTCTGCAAACAGGCTGTGCATCTACGAGCTACGTCTTGGTCAGTGTCAGACTTGCAAAGGAAAGTCAGAAGAACAGCGGGGCGGGTGACGATTCTCCACTGTCATACAACTGGCCCCACGCCAAATGCCGACTCTCCACACACTTGTAGGCACTGAAGGAGTGGGCCACGGGGGTCTGTCTGCCTGACACCAACACCCGGGTCATCCCCAGGCGGACCCTGGTCACACCAGGACCCCAAACCCAGGCTCTGCTCCACTTTCTTTGCCGTATTGTGAGGTCCCTGTTAGAATCTCGTCCAGCTTCCTTTTGGAAAATTTCAACATTCTGCTTGAAAATAACGTGACTTCCTAAATCCGACTGGACTGAGAGGAAATCAGCAGTTACGTAATGATGGTGCCAGGTACAAAATCTGAGCTGTCCTAAATAAAGTGACAGCAGGCCAGGAAGTGGCAGAAACAGAAAACTGAAGTGATCTGCTGACTGCCGTGGGCGACACCGAGACTACTCGCGGTCCCGAACTTCTGCTGAGACTCGGAATCGACTTCCAGGTGGCTGTCTAAAAAAAGCCACCAGCCGACCACCAGTGCGAGCTCACGGGTGCACGGGGCTGCCCACAGCCCAGCAGGAAGGGGCTGCACGCCTCCCCCTGCTCCCTGCTGTGTATAGCCAATGCAAGTGCTCTCCAAACACCTCCCTCCCCTCCCCAGACGCACTGTGTATGAGCCGCCAGCCCCAGGGCGGTGGGCACTCGTCTTCTCCATCTACCCTGGCTGCTGCTGGCTTGGACTGGGTGTCCCAGTGCAGAGAACCCATCCACAGGGCAGTGGGGAAGGTGGCCCAGCCCGATTCGGAACACCGACGGGGGGCGAGGTCGGCACACAGGACCCACGCCCACGGATCAGCTTTCCAGCACACAGATAGGTTCTCCCGTGGGGAATCAGGCCTGCATGGTACCTGGGCTGCTATGAGGCTTGCTTTGCTAAAACTCCCTCACCCTGAATTGAGGCAGCAAACGTTTACTGTGTATCTTCAAAGTAACTTCCTAAAATCTGAGCTGAATCTCGAGTTCAACCACTTTTCCCTTTGCATTTGCAAACATCCTTCTCTTTGATGCGATTAGCAACATTCTCTTCTTTGTCTTCTGTAAAAGGTAACCACCTAAAGCGAACCTGTGCATAGTGAGTGAGGACCATTGTGTAATGTGCCCAGAAAAGCAATAAAGGCCTGTCCAGGCAGGGGTGGGGGCCCTCTCTGTCCCTCAGAGAGCAGGCATGCTGTCCCTTCTTCTCCACAGGACTTCTGCAGTCCGTGTGAATTTGTTAGTCGCAGCCACAACACACGGACCCCTGGGGCCGGAGTCTGTGTCATCCCAGGACCGGCCGGACCTCTTCCTGGCTAGTATATGGGTCCATACAGCCTTGCTTTCAGAAATGCTGTTTATCAGTGACTAATTTAGCTCTCAAGTTTCCAAAGAGACCCTTACTCTTATTAATGTAACCACGGCCTCAGGCAAAACGGGTACCAGAGAGAGAAAAGGCAAGTGGGCTCTCCTAAGAGCCGAGGGGTCCGGGTCGACCTCCTCTGAGCAAGAGTGAGAAAGGGCGGTGAGGAGAGCGGCGAGCGCGCCAGCCACCTGGGTTCCGGGGGCTCCTGTCCAGCGCCACCCGCCACCAGTGGTAACCTTCCGGTTCTCTTTCCCTGAGTCCTCATCTGTGAAACTGGACAAATCTCTGCCTCTAGGGTGGTTGTGAAGATTGTTAAAAACGAGAGCCAAAACGCAGTCACTTTCCCTCAGCCCCTGTCCCCAAACCACAACTTAGTAACGCACCTAACTGCAGCTGCGCACTGTCCTGGAGTCGGGGATGAAGCCCGTGGGTCCGGAGCCGCCTGACCACGCCAGGGAGGCACAGTCTGCCTGGGAGGACGCCCTCCCCGCGAAGGGCAGGGGTCCCCGCCCCCAGTGACCCGCTCTTCTAGTGCCTCAGTCCCACCCTCTTTCTGCCTGTGCCATCATCCCACGTCGGACGTCACGGGAGTGCCCTTCTAGTTGCTGGACAGGAGGCTGCCCCATTCGTGAATTGCTTCAGAAAACCAAGTGATCTTCACATTTGCCTGGTTGAATTTTGTTCTTTAACATCATCAACTTGAGGTTTTATTAGCGTGACACTGTGGTTTTGATAAAAAACACACGTGGGCTGTGACCCTGGTCCTGGCGGGGAGCTCTGGGGTGGACCCTACAAGCCAGAGAAAGACACGCCTTTCGTAGTTCGCAACTAGCCCCTTCCGACCACCAGGACTGAACTGATGAGAATGACTGACTTTTGCAAAGCTCCCGCGGGGGAGGGGCTGGTTGCCAGGGGAACCAACCCTGGGATGAGAGGGTTGGAACTCCCAGCCCCACCCCCAGGGAGGTGATCACCAATGAATGGCCAAGGATTGCATCAGCCCGGCCTCCCTGAGGAAGCCTCCCTAACAATCCTCCTTGATTGGATTCAGAGAGCTCGGGGTGGACAAAGCAAATGCGGGGAGGGCGGTTCGCAGCTCAGGGCTCCAAGCTCCGAGCCCCTCCCCCGCCTTGCACCAGGGGTCTGTACCACCTGGCTGCTCCTAAGTTGTATCCTTTGGTAATAACCAGGAATCTAGTAAGTAAACTGGTTTCCTGAGTGCTGTGAGCCTTTCTAGCAAATTATCAAACCTGAGGAGGGCTCTGGGAACCTCTGATTCATAGACAGTGGGTCTGAAGCTCAGTGACAACAGGGACTGTGCCTGCATTTGATGCGGGGGTGGGGGGGTGGGTGGCGAGGCGAAGGGCAGTCTCGTGGGACTGATCCTTTTGTCTCCAGGTATTGGGTTGGCCAGAAAGTCCACTTGTTTTTCCCGTAAAACAAGACACAATTTTCTTTTTCACCAATAACTTCAGTGATTTGGATATTTGGAGTATGTTGGCCGTCTCCTGCTATTGGCTTCCAGGGGGAGAGGCCAGGGGTGCTGCTAAACACCTTCCAGTGCATAAGACAGCCCCACAGCAAAGGATTATTTGGCCAAAATGTCAATACTACCAAGAAATGTCGCAAACCACTTCTGACACCTCTGATCAGTTCCAGCACCTTCTCCATACACCGCACAAATCTTTTTTTTTTTTTTTTGCATTTCAGTTTCATTTTTACCTTTCTTGAAATAGTAAAGCATAATATGCCAAAAATTGTTGCGTATTTCCTCCCACCTTCCATATTAAAGTGGCTGCACAAATTCTGATTAAGTTTGTTTAAATGCACGCCAATATGTCGGCTGTTACAGTACCTCTAACCAAATTGTTTCGAGTGAACTCACAGACAGCTATGCACCGCTAGAGCCCTAGAGCCCTCGTACGGAGAAAAGCAAACGAACGTTCTGGCCGGCCCATGGGCAGTGTCACAAAGGACTTAACCCGTGGGGCACGGAGCTGCTGCCAGAGGACCGCTCGGTGCGGGGAGGGGAGAACCCAAGCATTCGGAGAACGGAAGTGTTCCGTGAGCAGAGAAGAACATATGTTTTCTCCACGCAATCGGTTATGTACTTCTGTTTGCAAGATCATGATGTGATAATAATAATAATGATAATACAGGTGGCCCTTGTTCCCGGTTCTTGGCACAGGACCTCCCGTTCCCTGGGACGTCCTGAGAAACGAGGGGCAGCAGTGGCTGTGGGGCCACACCTGCGTTATGCTGGGGAGGCGGCTGAAGGGATGCGGCCAGTCCCCAGAAACCAAGGCCAGATGAGGGGGTTGGGACCTCTGGGGGGAGGGAAGGGGCTGGAGAAGAGTCAATCACCAGTGGCCAATGATTTAATCAATCACACCCACACGATGAAACCAAATGGAAATGCAGGACAGCAAGGCTCGGAGGTTTCCGGGTCACTGGACCCGAGTGCTGGGAGGGGTGCACGCTGACTCTGAGGGGGCAGGACTCCTGCGCTTGGGACCCTTCCAGACCTCGAACCCCTTTACCGGGCTGGTCCTCTCTGCCCATTCTGTACATCGGTGACCTAGGTCCAGTGCTTTCCTGAGCTCTACGAGGCACCGCAGGGGACTGTGCAACCTGAAGGGATGCCGGGAACCCGAGAATTTGTAGCCGGGTTGGACAGAAGTCCGGGGAGCCTGGGGACTGAGGACTTGAGACTGGCATCGGTTGTGGGGGCAGTCGTGGGACCGAGCTCTTCTCCTGTGGGGTCTGCACGGATGCCTGGAACCCCCCCGGGGGCGTTGGAGGGCTGGTGTCAGGACACGCCTGTGGGCGTTTGCTCTGGTTTATGTGTTTGGATGAGCTGCCAGCCCGAAGAACCTGCGCAGTCTCAGGCTGGTCCACAGTTAAGTGACGTTATGCAAGTAACAAGCTACAGGTGGAAGGTGCTTTTCCCTTTAACACTGGTCTGGGCATCCCTCAACCCCGGGGTACACGGGCGAGTGAAGGAAGCCACACCCCCCAGCGGCCTCCTGACCCTCCTCACCTTCCCGCATTTTCTCTCTGGCCAATCACAGCTATAGAGAGACTGTCTCTGGGGCTAGGAAATCCCAAAAGGCTTCTTTGGGGGGCAGGTTCACAGCTTTTCACTTTTGGCCACACAGCTGGAGACCTGGTGACTTTCCGAGACAATAAGCAACAGCGACTGCTCCTGGGCCTGCCTGTCCTCACTGCCAAGTTCTCCGTGCAGAGAACAGTGTGGGGGTCACACTGTGCAGGGGTCCGACGCCTTTGAAACACGGGGGCTACCGGCGTCGTCAGCAATGACCTTGGCCACGCGGGCGAGTCCCCTTTCATCCGAGCTACAGCCAGCCTTCCCGAGGGCCAGGCCGGACCACCCAACGGCACCCAGCAGGCCACCGGCGCTGCACCTGCTCCCGTCTCCCCGCCTCCCCCTGCACTTGGCTTGACGAATGCCCCAGCGAAGGGCAAGCAGAGCTGAATCTGCCCCCAGCGCCCTGGAATAAAAGCGACTCCGCTGCGGGAGGATTCTGACCTTAAAAGGCAGATGTCCCTGTGCTGTGGCAACATAGCAGGGACCCGCCACTTAGTGGGGACTGGTGAACCGAAAGCTCCTCCACTCGGTGGGCCCGATGTTCCGGTTCTTTTCTTTGCACAGGGTTTCCCTCGGAGTAAAAGCAAGGCGTGGACGCTTGAAAACTGTCCTACCTGAGTCCCGAGCCGGCTGGAGGTGGGTGCACTTCAGGGGAGACCTAATTACACTGCGCATGTCCCTGGGGTTGAAGTAAACAGATACGCAGTAGGTTGTGTTTGGGATTAACTTTTCCAGGATGTAAGTGAAATTCCCTTTGGTGTCTTCATTTATTTTGAGTTTATGCTGTAAAAAAATAAGCAAAATAATCAGTAAGACCTGGACTAGAATTTTATTTAGAGGCAGGCCCCAAGACTATCTCTGGGGACTTGTCTTCAAATCTTGGAAAGGGATAGAAAGATCAGAGTTTTGGCAAGAAGCATTTATAAGTCTCCTGGGGCAAGCAATTTACCACAGAACTACATACACATATATATATACACATTTGTAAACCGTGGAATCTCATTTTATAAATGGGGAGAAAAAATCCCAAAGGGGAATAAAGGTCTCCCCGAGGTCACTTTTGCAAGCTTATCCTATCTTGCAATGAGATTATCTTATTTTATCAAAGGTATGCCTCTGCTTTACATTTCAGAACGTGCTCCCATTAATATGAGCTCATTGGTCTGTGAAAATAGTCTGCAAAGTAGACATCATTCCCATTCTCCGGATGAGCAAACTGGGTCAGAGTGGTCAAGTAACTTCCCCAAGGCCACACAGCTTGTCTGCAGCAGAACTGAGGCTGCTGTCTGGCTCCTGTCCTCTCCCTTGAGAGACCCCTGCCCCTTCTTTCCCAGTAGCTCTGCTCCACTTTGGGAACAGAGAGACGTTAGGAAGGTTCTTTTGTACGATGACTTAGAGTTCTCAGAGTACATTTTGCCTTAATCTGTAAAAACTAGGATTTCTAGCAGTTCTCACACAGCCTTCTGTAATAACGTTTTCCTGCAAGTCTCTATCTGAAAGAAAGAAGGATTGTTTAAAGAGAAACCAACACACTAAAAGCTCATGTGTGGCAAATAAGCCATAAGGAAGAAAAAGGGGACAGAGGCCAACCGGAGTCATGGTGGGAGGGCTTGCGCCTCGCAGCGGACCGGTGTGTAAGGGTCGCCCAGCGAGGGCCACAACCCGTGGGCTCCCCTCCTGGTGCACCAGAGTCTGCAATGCCGGCCCCGCCCACTTGCCTCCTCGACTCCGCCTCCTCCTCCTGCTCCCCACTCACCCCGCCCCAGACTCGGATGCCCGGGCCCCTGGTCCCAGCCAAGGCCAAGCCCTTCTCATGCTCACGAAATCCCACCCACTCCCCTCTGGGATGTCACTCCAGCCACTCCCACTGGAACATTCCATCGGCATACAGATGTGCTGTCCCTCCTCTCCTTCGTAAAACGCCTCTCCCTGGACCCCACTTTCCGCTCCAGCTAGCACAGCGCCTCTCTCCTTCCTTTCTAGAACTCCTGAGACGCACTAGCTTTCCTCAGCCGCCTCTGCTTTCTCTCTTCCTTCCCGTTCTCATGCCCAGGATTCGGCCAAAGCCCCCACTTCAAGGTCACCCTTACTCCCAGGTTCCTAGAGCTAACACTCAACGCCAAGTCCTCTTCCGACTTGTCCCATTTATAGCACTTGACTCTCTAGATCATTCTGTCCTGCTGGAACTTTCTTCTCTCAGCTACAAGGACATCACTCTCATTCTTGGTCTCCTTTGTCCTTTCCTCCGCAACTGCCCCAGTGTCCTCCAGGGGTCTGTCCCTGGGCCCCTCCCTTCTCTCTGCAGGACCACTGCCGGGCGACCTCGCCTGGGCTCAAGGCATTCAGTACACTCCAGGGAGCCCGCAGCCCCCGGACGTCTCTCCAGCTGGCAGCTCTACCTGAACTCCAGACACAGTCTTTCGACATCTGCTCAGCATCCCCTCCTGGATGCTGTCAAGGCAGCTCAAAGGGTAGGCGTCCTGAACCAAGCGACTGATCGCCGACCATCCATCCACCCGCTCTGTCCATGACCTTCCCCACTTTAAACAGTATTTTTCTTTGACTTTTTAAAAATGACAAAAAAAAGAGGAGAAAATAATTCTTTCTTATGCACTGGCTTAATTTCATTTAAAAATTAGAGGAATTACAGCTAACCTTTACTGAGGCTTTGCTGCGCACCAGGTGTACAGGGAGCCGATCAGCGTGGCAAAGGTGAACGTAGCCAGCACTGACCTGGAAAACCGATCGACGCGAGGCGGCACACAGGAGCCAGGCGTGCGGACTGGCTGTCCCTGGGGAACCAGGCCCGCAGTGCAGCCAGGCTGCTAGGAGACTTGCTTTGCTAAAACTCCCTCACCCTGAGCTGAGACTGCAGATGTTTAACGTGTATCTCTGAAACAGTTCCCTAAGTCTGTGCTAAGCCGTCCCAAGGACGAAATGTAACCAAATCAATCATTGTTATCATTCCCTTGCATTTGTAACTTCTTCTCCTTTTTTGTTACCTGTAAGAAGTAATCACTTAACTAAATCTAGAAATAATGAGAACCTTCTTTGATGTAATGCGACTGGAAACCAATAAAAGCCTGTCCGGGCAAGGGTCACGCTCTCCCCTTGAGAGCGTGGCCGTGCCGTCCCTTTTCCTCCACAGGACTCGGTAGTCCCTGTGAATTTCTCGTATCTCATGCACAAGGTCGCGGACCCCACGAGCCGGGGTCCGCATCACAGGTGGAGTGCTGAATGCTCTACCCAAACACACCCACTTCATCCTCGAAGTCCCTGTAAGGTGAGTGTGACCCTCACTCAGGGCGATCCCCACTCAAGGTGAGTCCGTGTTTCCTCGCGCACAGGGGAGTGCACAGGAGGAAGCGCAAACGAGAGAGAGGTAGGAAGTGTCAGCGTTGAGCTGGGACTCCTGCCCAGGCCTCGGGCTGGCAAACCCTGTGCGGAACACCAGCCCGGCTGGAGTTTCATTGTGGGGAAATGCTGACTGTTCAGAGTCCCCTCCTCACAGCCGTTCAGCGGTACGGGTACGACGTACATACTCTTCTGTGTTTAGCTGAATACTTTGTGTTTAAAAACAAAAAGCACCACTCAAAGTTACATCTGTGCCCGGTCCAGAGGGCTTCCACAGGAAGCCCCCTATGCATCGGCCACATTCCTGATGCATCTCGTCCCCTCACCCCCATTTCGCCTGGGTTCCCACCTGTTCCAGCTGTGCTCTTCCGCCTTCCCTGCACTTACCATCTACATGACACTTGATGCCACCTTCACATCCAGCCGAGAACAAAAATGACGAATACAGCCCTGGCTGGTATAGCTCAGTGGATTGAGCGCGGGCTGCGAACCAAAGCATTGCAGGTTCGATTCCTAGTCAGGCCATAGGCCTGGGTTGCAGGCCAGGTCCCCAGTGAGGGGCACATGAGAGGCAACCACACATTGATGTTTCTCTCTCTCTCCTCCCTCCCTTCCCCTCTCTAAAAATAAATAAATAAAATCTTAAAAAAAAGTTACGAATGCATTTGATTTACAGAACCCCCAACGGTCGTTACTACTGCGTACAGTAGTAATTATTCACGACTTTCATAAGAGCCCCTCACACAGTTCTGGATGACAGCTGAGCTCTGAGTGAGTGAAGGAAAGGGGAGAAAGACAGAACAGCGGCTCGGCCGTCGCCTCCTGCTGATTCTTGTCTCAGGGCGATTTCCGAGTTCTCAGTTTGGCCCTCGCCGTTGACTGCCCAGATCACTGCGATTACATCTGAATTCGGCCCAGTTTCCATCAGCAAGTTTCGAACGACCTGGTTCTCAAACGTCAATGTAATCCTCACGGCAGAGCACCTACTTTCTCTCTGCTTATATTCACACAACTCCTTCACAGTTACTTCCCTAGCAAACGTGTCCACTGGTTCGGAGAGTTCCCTCTGTTCAGGCATAACCGAGCAGGGCCGCGGAGGTCTCCGTGACTTCGCCTCATCACTCCGCCAAAACTGCTCTTCAAGAGGCCACTAGTGGTTTCTTAATAGAAAACAAAACCACAGTCTTTTTTTTCTCCCTGCATTCCCCCAATACTCTGCATGAATTAATCGTCCCAGTGGCTCCTTCTCAAAATTCCCTGCTCTTGATTTCCAGGTCGTTTTGGAGGTAGGAACTCCGCGTTCTAACACGTTACTCCCTGCTTCTGAGGCTGCACCAACGACTACAAATCCCTCCTGTTTCGCAGGCGCGACCACCCCCCACGACTCCGTTCTGTCTCGATAATATCTTCCCGGCGCCAACTATTCCCGTGGCTTCCTCCTCCGTGGCTTCCTCCTCCGTGCCAACCACTGGCGCCCGCCCCTCCAGCCACGGCACACAGGCTCAGTGGCAGACGGACTGGCGCCCGCCCCTCCAGCTCAACGCTGGGCGGCTCCGCGGACCTTCAATTCAACACGCCCCCAAAATCCACTTGTTCTCTGCACCGTGCTTATGGCTTTGTTGCCAACGACGGCATCAGTGTTCTTCAGACACTGAAGGCCTCAAACCTGTGAACCAGCTGTGGGCCCTTCAGCCTCAACAGCCAATGCGTCCTGAAGTCTTCACACCCCTCACCACAGCACACTCGCCTCCCCTCCGGTAACCCCCCGGGAACCCGGTTCCAGCACTCCATCGCCTCTCACAGGCCTGATCCTACGACTCCCTCCAAACACCTCCAGGGTACCCTGGCCGGCGCCCCGCACACCAGCAGGGACCACCCCCAGCAGGGCGCGTGCCTGGGCTTTGGGTTCAATTCCCGGATGGGGTGTGCACTGCACATAGGTGATGGAGGTTTCTGTTTCTCTCTCTCCCTCTCTCTCCCTTCCTTTCTCTAAAATCAATAAACATATCCTCAGGTGAGGATATTAAAAAAACAACAACAAACCTCCCACAAGAATGCCTAGACGTTAGCCGAAGAGTCCAGAATCAGTTTACAGAAGCCCCTGTGCTACAGGCTGGCAGCCGGAACGGCCCGGCCTTCAGCAGAGCGCATCTGACCCGCTCGCTCCTCGCAGGACTCCACGGGCCGTCCGCCTCCTCCACGGCTGGGCCTTCCACGGCCTGGACCTCGCCGACTTCTCCGGTCCCGCGCCTCCCCGGTGCACCAGACGCCGGCCGCCCCCCACCGCCTCCTCTTCCCACACTCGTTCTTGCACAGCGTCGCAACCACGGAAGAAGCTGCCCGAAAAGCACTTCTCCACTTCACCTTCCTCGAGGTGTGTAATTTCGAAATCGCTCTCTTCCTTCCCAGCACCCGCCCCTGGAGCAGTTCGTACCCACGTGACTCAGACATACTATATCCTAGAGCACTTATTTGTTTACATCTGGCTCCCAAACTGGACCCTAAACATTGGAAAGATACACCTGCATTTTGCCGTGTATAAGGTGCACCCACTTTCTGTGAACCTTATACATGGGATTATCATACCCACGGTACGTAGACATCGTGCCTACGTATAACGCACATCCTTATTTTTCCCTCAAAAATTGGGGCAAAATAATCCTCTGTGCTGGCCACAGCGCCAATAATGTAAAAGGTGCTCTAACCAGTAACCCATCTGCAGGAAACGCCAGCCAAAGGGAAGCTTCACCGTGATTCCCGCCAGCTGGCCCTGAGGCTCCTGCTCCAGCACTTCCTACAAGACGCCAGCGTCGGGCATCCAAGCCAACTGCTGAGCGGCCCCAGGAGGTGGTCCTCGAAATATCCATGAGCTCCCCACTCCGGCTGAGGGAAGGGAAGGGAACGGGGTGCAGTGGGGGGCTGGGCCAAGGGCTCCCTAAGTCTACTCCCCCCGATCAGGCCAAGGGGCTGCATCTTTCTCAAGTGCCACTCATCCCGGTCAGATGCCTCGTCCGTCCTCCCGCGGTCCGCTGGTCAGCATCCTCGTGCGCGGGGCCCCTGGTGGTGCCACCCCAGGTTGGGACTTGGGCGTTTCCTCTTCCTCCTCCATCGTCCTGTGGTCTCTTCCTGGCACCGCAGCCCGGACGCCCCGGGAGAGCCTTGGGTCCTCCAGGGGCCTCCATCACACTCCACATCCGGCCCCCCGACCTCCCTGACCTCACCCCTTCTACTCTCCTCTCGGTCTCTGCACCCCAGCTCCCGCTGTTTCTCAGCCCCCCCCAGCCACGCCGGCCTCAGGGCCTCTGACGCCCTGCACCCTCTGCCTGAAGCACCTGCCCCTGACGGCCGGGGGCCCAGGCTCTGCAGGTGACACAGGGCGACGCGAGCGTCAGCTGCCATCTCGGCAGGCCCGCCCGCTGGCCAGCACGGCCCACCCATTCCCACTCACGCCAGTGTCCTGAGCGGACAATCCAAGAGAACAGATCGTGTGAGATCCAGGTCTGTCCCACACCAGAACCACCCGAGGTTACGGACATTCAGTTAACTGCCTCAGGGGAGTGGGGGGACAGAACAGCCAGCAAGAGCCCCTTCGCTTCCAGTGCAGGGGGGCAGCCGTGGGAGGGACGGAGGCTTCCGTGAGCGGCTGCGCCATTGACTCGGAAGAAAAGCCCGCCCCGACACGCCGCCGTCCGCCCGCGTCCCCTGCGCCCTGCACACCCCGCTCTCGCCTCTGTGCCCCCCCGCACGCGGTTTGCTCCTTGAGAGGCAACCACGCAGCCGGGCTAAGGCAGCGCAGTTCCACGACGGATGGACTCCGGAGAACGGCTTCCCGACATCAGACCACACTGACCCACGCCCTCCAGATCCAATTGTTCAAGTCGTTACAAACGCCTTTAAAAAAGACAGAGAAGAAGGGTCAGCTGCGCCCACTCAGAACGGCTCTGGGACACTTACCTTCTTCACAATCCCCTCTAACTGCTCTTCGATGACGAGCGAGAAGTGACGCCACAGTCCTTGTCCCAGGGGCCCCTTGGGCAGGGCGGCGGGGAAGGCCAGGGTCACACGGATGTGGTCCGTAAAACCAGCGACCTCAAACTCCGGGGGCTCCAGGCGCACTGTTAGGGAGACAGAGTCGGACACACCCCACGTCAGTCTGCCACTGCTGCCGTCGTCCCCATGGGGCCCTGCTCCGGCCCGGCTGTCCTTCTGCCCGCGGGCCTCCTGGGACCACGGGCTTCGCTTATGTCTCGGGGAGCATGACTTTATTTACTTTTTTCCAACTGGTGAAAAACGGGGACCAACGAAAGCGATTGGCATAATGTCACAGGAAAGGGAGGACAGATTTGGGGAGGGAGGCCGCGCTTCCCCAGTTTACAGGCGACATTCGAAATCCAAAACTAAAAATGACTTCTTTCCACATTTTCATAGTAACATGTAACTGAGGCAGGGAGCACAGGAAGAACTCGGAGGCTGCGCTGCTGTTACTGGCCAGCGCCTGGCATCCTGGCTGCCAGGAAGCGCCGTTAACCACTAAGGTAGATTAAATAGTAAACTGAGGCAGGAAGGAGGAAGGAGACATGTCTCACACGCTAACTCAGCAGTCCTGAGCCTGGTCTGGTAATATTGACAGTGTTCCAACATCACAGGAAACACTGTGTTAGCAAGAAAGAAGGGAAGTCCTTGAAGTTCTATGCAGCGTTTCCACTATCTGGGAAAGAAAGCCTTGAAACTGTGCTTTCACCCCAGGGCCTGGAATGGGGGAGAGGGTCTCGGTGCCCAAAGAAAGAGCCCATAAAACAACTTTGGCGAACTGTCTACCTCTGGTCACTGTCTGTTTTACGAGGGAGTCCCTGATGCTTA
>CM052539.1:191126204-191171228 GCA_028533065.1 Trachops cirrhosus
TGTGCTTTCACCCCAGGGCCTGGAATGGGGGAGAGGGTCTCGGTGCCCAAAGAAAGAGCCCATAAAACAACTTTGGCGAACTGTCTACCTCTGGTCACTGTCTGTTTTACGAGGGAGTCCCTGATGCTTATAGAAAGAGCCCGTAAATAACTCTGGAAAGTGCCCCAATTTTAATTAACTGCCTCCTGTCACGTGTTTGCTTTACAGCAAGATGAACAAATGGGGTCTGGAGCAGGATAAGGACTCAGGCTGACAGACCCCCTCACACACCTGAGTTTGGGTGGTCACATCTCCCCAGGAAGGCTGGCACCGCATTTGCCCGTCAATCAATATGTAACTTCTCCCCCCATCCCACCAACTATACAGGTCCTCAGAACAAAGGACTCTCTCTCTCTCTCTCTCTCTCTCTCTCAGGGGCTCGGGCGCTCCTGGCTCCTGGCCACCAGGCCTCAGGCCACCCCGGGGTGGCCACCCTGGTCTTCGGCCGCCCTTACATTTGCCGCCCTGTTTTGCCATCAAATAACCAGTGGAGAAATCTCAGGAAATGCAGATAAACTGTCCCGAATGCGGTTAACCGCCCTGTCTCGGCCGTGTGTGCGTGTGACGTGTGTAGACAAATATACACTGAACTAGTGTGTGTGACGAGTTCACACCTGCCCCCACAATGAGCTATAATTACGCCATTCTTCACCCTCGCTGTCTCACATGGTGGGTGTTTTTGCTCGTTTCATAAACGTATTAACGCACATTCTCCTACATCAAGGGCTGGTGAGCGACAGCCCGTGGGCTGAGTTTCTGCACAGCCCGAAAGTCGCGAATGGTTTTCACTTTTGAAAGGGCTGTGAACAGAGGAAGGCTATGTGGCGGAGACCGGACGTGGCCTGCCGTCTGAAGCGGCTTTTCTCCGGCCCTTCCCAGGAAGTTGGCCGGTTCTCCTCCACCGGGCGGCTGGGGACACGATTTCACTGATTCACGGTCTGACTCTGATTTTTCTGAAAAGAATCTGCATATCAGTGAGTCTTCTCGGAGAAAAGAGAAGACTCTTTGCTTCTGCCCATGATCTCTCCAGGACACATTGCTAAGGAAGAATTCGGGATCCCGGCAGGTGTTCTGCAAACACCTTCTGCAGAAAGACTGTGCCGGTATGCCCCCCACATTTCCTCCAAGCCCGGGTCTTGGCACATTTTTAATACTTGCCACTTGGGAGTCTGGAAAAATGCTACCTCATCATAACTTTAATAGCCCTCTTTAGTGACCTGTGAGTCGTGCTTTTCTTTCTTTTCTAGGTGGACACACACAGAAATGGGCCCGGCTGTCACTGCCGTTTGGCTAAGCATGCCCCGCCCTGACCGGGAGCTAAAACTGACACTTTCTCTTGGCCACAGCTTGCAAATCGGAACACTGGGAAAGTGATGGAGTCCGGCTGAGGGTCACGGACACCGGGCGGGCAGCCGACTCCAGCCGCCGGAAGGAGAGGGATGCACCGCTCCTGGGCTGCAGACTTCTCCGGGCCCGGGCCCCCAGGGGCACGCGCACGGCGGCATCCCCAGGGCAGACGGCCACCGGGGCGCAATCTGGGGGAGGGGCTGCAGGATGAAGGAGAACACTGGCCCAGAGCGCTGTGGCTGCTCAGACACCAGGCTATGCGACCCAGCTCCCCACCTCCTGACCGGCGGGAAAACAAACCGACCAGCAGCAGGTCCTAGTGCCTGAATGTCTGCCTTCCACGGGCACCGGCAATCGCCAACAAGCACAGGGGACCGCCCCACTTCCTGCACCGGAAGGCCAAGGCTCGGTGGGGCAGAGGGACCAGGCCACGGAGGCAGAACCAGGGCGCGAACCCGGCCCCGACTCGAAAGCACCCTTGCAGACCTGCCCACTGCCCGGCACAGAAATAGCAACGGCCTTGACAGCTGTGTGGAGATGACAAACAGAGACCAACTCACTGTCCAGCTCTGGGAAGATGCTGCCGTAACAATGGACCGGCGAGGCGTCCCCCCGGGACCCGACGAGCCCCAGTTCGTACGTCTCGGACACGTCCATCCACAGGTCTGTGACGTCACAGGACGGGCTCGTGATGTTGGCGCAGTGCTCGACAACCTCCATGTCTTTTTTGTCACTTGGATGGGGAAAGAAGCAGTCAAGGGAAAAGCTTGGCACTTATGGGATGAGAGTCCATTACGGGCCTGGCCCGCTTCCTCCCTCCTCTGGGGCTGTGGTCGGGGGTCGCTGTGCTAAGTCGTGGGGCCCAAGCACCTCTTTAAAATGCAACACCGTACCCTGCCCCGCCCACTGCTCCCCCCCAGCCCCCTTATCTGCACGTTTTTATTCAGACCCTTCACCGCCGCCTGCCAGGTTCCACTTCCGTTTGCTGCCCGATGTCCGTGCCCACCCGCAGGAGGTCTGCACCAGCAGGGCAGGGACCCTGGGTCCCGGCTGTCCCCGGGGGTCGCCAGTGCTCAGTAAACACGGGCTGGATGAATGGGGGCGCCCACCCTGGGCGTTCACGGTGGAGGCCCCGGATCTCCTTGCCCCTGCAGGACAGTCATGAGCGGCGCCCCCCACCGACACCCCGTCTCTCTCCGGCTGAGGACCCCAGGCCCGTCCTAGGTCAGCCTGTGCCACACAGCACAGCACACGCGTCCACTCTCTTCAGTGTCAGAAAGGCACGTGGGTGACCCACGTGACCCCAGTGCAGAGGGAAACTTGGGACCTCAGCAGGCACCACTCTGGCCAGCGCGGCTCAGCTGGTTGGAACATCAGCCTGCAACCTACAGGTTGTGGGTTCGATCCCTGGTCTGGGTGCGAGGCAATCAATCCTGTCTCTCTCTCTCTGAGAGAAATGAAAAAAAATGTCCTTGGGCAGGGATTAAAAAAAAAAGACTTTAGAAGGCACCAGGGAGAAACTCGAAGGCCCTCCGGGTCTGTCAGTGGTAGTAACAGCTCTAAGCCAAGTAACCGCCGAACAAGAGGTCACCCCGAGGAGCTCCTGCGCCCAACTGTGGCTCGTGGGGGTGCCTGTCCTATGTGCTGCCCATTTTGTCCTCGGCCCTGGCATCCGCCCCGCAGTGCGAGGGTCCGTGCGGGGAGCCTGAGCCCGCGCCTGGGCTGCCTGCTCCAGCCGCGCCAGGCCCCGGGCCCGGGCTGTGCCCAGTCTGGGCCGGGACATTTTCTCAGGGGCCATTTGTCTCCCGGAGCAAAGGAAAAGGAATACAAGCCATTGATCTGGTCGCCAGACCTTTGGACTCCTGTCCTCAGAAAATGACTCACTTTTAAACATCGTGACTTACTGAATTAGAGAAATAACTGTGAAAACCATTCACAATACTTATTTGTTTCTGAGGCTTTGAGCTGTAGAAGCTGGCTTTGGTTATAAATATGCTTTGTTAAAAATAGCCTTGAATTGTTAAAGTGTTCGACCTAATTACAAAAGGATTTGTGTCTTGTCTTTGGAGTTTCAAAGCTCTGAATGACACACACACGGGCCAGGGAGCTCTGCCGCTGGTGGGACCTCCCCCTCCCCACTCCCACACAGCAGAAAGATAATACATTTAGCAAGAGAAAAATGAGATGTCAGACTAACCTCATGTTTGTGTACCATAATGTATAGCGGGTTGGTGCAACGGAAGGGTTTCTTAATTTCCATGATATGATTGGCCGGAAATTTCTTAACACCATGTTAAACTCACAAGGTTCATTTGAGAGTTCTAAAGGGAACAGGGGACGAAGTAAACAAACACGGGAGTTTGGAACCGGTGGGGTGCTCCGGGCCACGGTCCAGCCTGCCCGTCGGGTCTGCGGCCCACACCCCCAGCACAGGAGCCCTCCCCGGAGCCCAGCGTTGTCGGAAACCCAGGGAGGAGAGGTGGCTCTCCCGACACGGGACGTGAACTGATACAGTGAATTAATGGGCTCTGCGACGTCAGGGCAGGTGTCCCGGGCCACCCCAGTCTCTCTGCTCACCCCCCAGCCCCTGGGCAGCCCGCCCAGCCCTCCCTCCACGCCCCGCCCACCACCAGCCTTTCCTCCTCTGCATCCCCCACTGAACCCACTCCCTGTCTCAGAGGGGAGGGGACAACAATGTGGGCCTGAACGGCCCTGATGGGGCAGGTAACCCCACAACAACGCTGAGGGAGGAGCCGCAGAGCCACGGTGCAGACCGTGACGCGGAGAAGTGGGGGTGCCCAATGCTGGCAGCGGGGAGGTGGAAGCTGTCAGCGAGCCTCCGAGGTGTCATCCCACCCCCTACCTGTGCTCGCCACAGGACTGGGTGCTTATTGGACACAGAGTGAAGCTCTGGGCACAGAGTTACACATGTAGGCAAGAAGTTAAAGTATCTTCCTGCCCTGGCTGGTGTGGCTCAGTGGACTGAGGCTGGCCTGCGAACCAAAGGGTCGCCGGTTCGATTCCCAGTCAGGGCATGTGCCTGGGCTGCAGGCCAGGTCCCCAGTAGGGGCGCTCAAGAGGTAACCACACATTGTTTCCCTCTCTCCCTCCCTTCGCCTCTCTAAAAATAAATAAATAAAACCTAAAAGAAAGAAAGAAAGAAAAGCATCTTTGTTTCTCTGGTACCAGGTAGTGAATAAGAGGTAGAAGAATGCACTTTAAAGGGAAATTCTTTTTGGATTACTTCTGTTTGGCATAATCTGTGTCTCCTCACTCTTCTATTAAGGGGTTTAAATGGAATATTACTTTAAGGGGTTTTTAAGTGATCTCTAGTGTTCATTTCTTGTAATAGTTTCGTCAGACAAATGTGAAAACCAGAACTGGCTACTTCTGCCTCCTTTTCCAGAGAAAGTATCTGAGAAAAAGATTTCAGACAAAACGGGCAACAGACCTGGGATCAGAACTATTCCAGTTCCCACCCTCCGCAGGACCGCCCTTCCCCACGCCCACACAGCATTTCTGCACGGCCACCCGACACCGGGGCCCTCACACAAAACTGAGCCGGGCCAGGAGGAATCCTTACCAGGCAAAGGCTGCGAAATGCCGGACAGGAGGCAGAGGCACCCTAGAAAGAAGAAAGACACATCAGGCAAGCAATGCTTTCTCCGGGTTCAGTTTACAATCGCTGCTCTGAGCCTGGCATTCTTCTGCACACGTGCTACTTTTGAACAAAGACTTCCTGTGCTAAAAAAAAAACGAACAAACACTCAAGTTGAGGCTCCAAGATGGTGGACACGGTATCGGCAGCAGCCGGTCCAGGGGGCGCGTCCTGGTGGACGCCAAACGAGACCTGTGTGGGAGCCTAGTGACACTAACGACAAGGGCTGGCTGGCTGAGGAAGCGTTCTGAGAACTAGTCTGTCTGGAAAAATTCTCCGAATATGGCATGTTGCTAATTAACAGACTTTAAAGGTAGAGAGAGTCAGCAAGGGTGGGCGGGCATGCCGAGTGGGCTGCGGCTCCGCTCTCTGGGTGGCACCGCGAGGGGCTGGCAGCCCTGGACGTCACGGCCGCGCCGCGCGGACGGTCCCGCCCTGGAGGGGTCCCACTCACAGCCACGGAACAGGTGACACAGTGAGGCTAGACGAGAATCAGTAGCAAGGTAGAGAAGAGGCACAAAACGACCACAGGAAAAGGCCGGTAACGAATGAAGCGCTGAACCAGAGTTCCAGGAAGGACTCCTGAGTTTGGCCACGCTGGTGGGGGGTGGGGCCTGGCCTCTTCCCAAAGAAGGGCAAGTGGTCGATTCCACCGGGACCAGAATGAGGGGGCGAACAGAGATGACTCTCCAGGTCACGCAGGAAGACATCCCCCATCCTTACTGAACCTTCAGTCGTCTGTTTATCCGGCTCCTTCCCCCGAAACCAGCGGCAGGTCAGAAATCTGCATGGACGCCGAGCCTTCCGCGCGGACTTCCTGTCTGCGTCCCACCCGGCCCGGGCATAGGGCAGGCCGCGTGGGTCTCAGCTGCCTGCTCCCCGCAAGGGCTCCCGGCGACGCCGAGGGCACAGGCTTGCTCCCACGAGAGCTAGGACAGAAGGCGACACTTACCCAGGAGACACAGGGGAAGTGGTCCAGTGGCACAGGCGTTGTGACCCCAGAGCATCGCTGTCATCTCGCGCGTCCTTCCTTCCTCTCACATCTGAAAGGAAACCAGCACCCGCAGATCAAGCCGCTGAAGAGTCTGTCGAATGCAAACGGGCCCAGACCAGACTGCGGAGCGGCGAGAGTCCTGGGCCCGGCCTCCACAGGCCTCCCTCCCGGGAGCCAGGCCCTGCGCCTACCACCCCCGCCCCCCTCGCCCTCAAGCAGCCTGGCCGCGAGGGAGGGATTTCAATGTAACGCTCATGCGGTGAGACAGCCACTGGGTTCCAAAGCTTTCAACATACGAAAAGCAAGTGGTGAAGAGACTTGCTCCCTTTAGAAAAGTACATCATCATCATCATCATCATCATCATCATCATCATTTTTGGGTGAGCCCTTCAGGACACCTTTATGCATAAGCAAAAGCAAACCGATGTTACTTCTCCCGTTTTTCGGACAAGGGTTGGCACATGCGCGTCCCCTGTCCCACCCTGCCTTTTCCCGAGAGGGATTTGGGAGGCCTTTCTGCAGCAGCACCAAGAGGAGCTGCTGCAGTCGTTTTAAATGGTCACGCTGTCCGTCCGACGGACGGGCATCATCTCCATCAGCAGTCCGAACGGGGGCCACTCCAACCGCTTCTCGCCTTTTCTGCGCCGCATTATCTCAGACATGCGTCCTCCTGCACAGGGGCCTGTCCCTGCAAAGGGACACTTGCCGGAACTAGGATCGCTGGCCAAAGGGCCGATCAGGGAGAGGCCCAGCAGGGAAGAGCACGTTTCGGGACAGTCTTTAACCGGATGCGCGAACGGGCTGTAGGCAAACGGTGAGAGTGTGACGGGCGCTGCCACCCCCCTGGACTTGAGGGGCAGAGGGCAGGTGCCCACTCAGGACGCTGGGAGAGGAGAATGCCGTGTGAGGAGCCGTGACCTGAGCTAGACGGAGCTGAGGGTCAGTAACTGACCCAGCACCGCCTTCCCTCCCTTCTCTCGGGGCTCCACGGGGGTGGAACCCAAGCAGGAGTCAGAGGACAAGGATGCTGGTGGCTGTGCCCACGGAAGACAGGATGCCAGGGCAAAGTAAAGGGTGGGGACGGTGGGGGCGGGGAGGGTGGGGACAGGTCTGGGGGGCGGACGGAGAAGACGGTGAGAGGTGCTGTGTGTCTGTGACTTCGATGGGAAAGGCCAGACCCCGGCTGCCCGCACGGGGTGAGCGCTCCGCCTCCCCACGGCCTCTTCCCTGGGGCGGGCGGTCAGCGAGCTCTGAGGTCTCCGAGAGTCAAATTCATCAGTGAATGAATCTCCTGTTCTGAGCGGGATCGAGCCTGTCTTCACATCTGTGCGAGCCGTTCTCGTTAACCGTCTTGTATCTTTGCCCGCTTTTCTACCGAGTGGCTCTCTTGTTTTCTTACCGGTTTGCAGGGGGGAGCCTGGCCCTTGTGATGAGTCCTCTCTTTGGTCCCCTTTCCTTGCCACTGGCCCCTTGATTTGCTTACGCTGGAGTTTGTTTTTCACCACGCAGAAGTTTCTGAGTTTTATGTTTTCACGTCTCCAGGAATTTTCTTTCTTAGCATCTGCATTTTCAGTCCGAAAGCCTTCCTCACTCCAAAGTGAGAAAGGAGTTCTTCTCTCCCTCACAGCTTCTGTCTCCACCCGGACGCTGAGAGCTGCTGGGGTCCTTCTGTCTCCAACGCTGGGGCAGCCGCCAGCCCCAGAGCAAAATGAAACAATGGCCACTAAAGAGCATGGGACTTCAAGCCACAAACAAGCAGACCAGACCCCTGGCCTATTTCGGGACCAGTGACGGAATGCCCCTCAGGGCACGCTGGAGGAGTTTGGGAGGTCCCAGGCCAGAACTGCCACTGGCTGCGGGAGCCACACACTGTGAGCTACCCAGGGCCCTCTGCCCGGAGCTGACCCCACAACTCTACGCACCTAGAGCATCCAGACACGCCTTCGTCACCTGCGACGTCATCACCGTGTCCTTTCTCAGCAGAGGGCGCGCGTGGCTGTGGAATGCCATGTTGAGGGGCGAATCCCTTCTACCGGAACATCTGCCCTGGGGCCTGTGCCCCTGTTGTTGCCTGGTATAGCGCCCCCCTCTGTCTGCGCTCCGCATCTGCAGAACTTCAGCAGCCGGGAAATGCACGCGCGCGCGCGCACACACACACACACACACACACAGCTCCCTGATTAGAAGTCCTCTCCTCTCTCCTCCCCTTCTTTGTTCCTGGTGTCTCACACTCTCCCTCCAGCTTCCAGCAGCTGTCTGGTAACTGACTCTTGCTGGCTTGAGAAATCAATTTCTCCTCTTGGCCCCCTGCCTGAAATTGTTCGTGGAGCCCTGACCACAGAGAGGTCGGCCTTCCTAAAGGCCAGCCCTCGGCCATCTCCGCTTCCGTCCCAGGCCCTGCACGCCGAGGGCCCCACGCTTGGTTCACTGCTCCTCTGTGGCCGATGTGAAATTCTGAACAGTGTTCTCTCTGCACTGGTCTTTTGTGGTTGAGTCTGATGGGACAGTGGAACCGGCTCACGTGGTCTCGCTCCTCTCCGCCCCCTTCCCTGTTCCCCCCTGGGGGAGGGTCTCACATATGACCACTGACTACTGGGGGTGGCTGCTGGGTTTCACTGCTGGGAGAGCCCCACATTGCCTGGATGCCTTCCCAGGAGAGTGGAAGCTGCCCCACCCTGCTTCCCCCAGGGGGTGGCTAGTCTGCTGGGGGTGAGACCCAGGTCAGCCCTGATCCCAGCACGGCCAGCCGGCGGCAGAGGGTTACGGACATGCGGCGGGCGCTGTCCGCCTGCTGTTGGCTGGGAGGGCAGGTCCAGGCTGGAGTGTCCAGGCCCGAGTGCTGGGTGCTGAGTCGCCCCTGGGAGCTGCACTGGGCCTGTGTCCCCGGGCTGGCTGTGTGCCCAGGGACCCTCTGTTTCCGTGTCTTGGCTTCCGTTTGCCTCTTCCGGGAGGCAAGAGTTCCCAGAACTAAGCTGGCGGTGCCGTGACTGCAGACCGGGCACCCGGCCACTGCCCCCAACCCGGGCGGCGCTCTCTCACGTCTGCAGGCAGATCGATCTGGCTCTGCCCCGTGGAAGGCGGAATGGTAAAAATCAGGCCAATCATCTGGAATTTTATTTTTTAACTTAATGGAAAGACATGAAATGGCAAATTTAAAAGCGACAAGTTGAGACACAGAGACTGTGGAAGAGAAAAGAAAAAGCGTTATATTTCAGTGATACTTTTTCCCGGGAAATGGCATTTTCTTTTGGCCTCCGGACCATTTTTGTTTCATTTCCACACGTTTCTTTCATCCTGCTTTTCCCGGCATTCTCCGCGCCATCTGCTGGTCTCTCTGCACTGGGGACGCCCATCATCCCGATGCCCAACGGCGCCGTCTCCGGCTCCCTGAGCTGAGTCTTTCTAATTGGCCCAATCTCTGCCCCTTCCCGTCTGCACTCGCCACCGGGCTTCGATCCAGCCTGTCCGCGCTGAAAACACATTTATTCTCGGCAGCGTCTGTGCCGCGCTGCCTTCCTCTCCTTCCTCCTGCGGCCAGTGTCTGGTGGCCTTCGGTGTGTCCCCAGCCTGCCCTCTCCCTCGTCATCTTGGCTTTCGAGTTCCCTCCTCCTTGACTCACTTAAGGAGGTCTCGTTTTTATCCGGTTGGAGTAGGCCCTAAGGCTGCTGTGAGAAATTTCCTGCTCTTCCAAGAGTCATACTCCCTCCTTAGGACGACTCCTTGCTTTTCATCCCCATGCCACTCCTGTTCACCTGTCCGGGCCTGGACGGCTTTGTCGCCCGTCACTGTGACACAGCGGAGGGAAACCCTGACCTCTCCGTACAAGTGTGCCTGATGCCAGCTTGCTTGAAGGACTGGTGCCGAGCTGGGGGCGAGGGAGCGCACCCCGGCCAGAACACCCGGACCCCGCCCCTCCTGGGAGGTGTTGGGGGGCGGGCGGGTTCTCTGTGGGGGGAGGGACGAAGACCAGGCCACACAGCTCTGGGGGTCGTCCTCCTGACCCTGCTGCTGGCTGTTCCGGCTCAGTCAGCCCAGCAGACTTGCCTCTCCTCCCGACCTCTGACCTCTGTCAGAAGAGGAAATAGCTAAATGTGCTAAAATTCATTTTCTTTTTTGCCTTCTCATTAGGGAGCATTTTCAAGACTTTTGTTGACTCACCAGTATAGTGTCTGGTGACCAGGTGCACGTGAATTTTAAATATTTTAAAAATCCTCAGAATTAAAACAACAACAACAACAACGGCAATGCTGAAGCACACCTCCCCCTTGTCCGGTCTGCAGAGCCCAGGCTGGCAGGGCAAGGGGGTGCAGGCAGCCCCCTGCTGGCGCCAGAGACGCCGGCAGCGGCTGGGCCCTGCTCCCCTCGCCCGGCTTTCCCTTCAGTTTTCTCCTTTCTCCAGCTCTGCGCACCCTCGCTCCAGCCACCCGCTCTCCCAGCCACACGCGTGTCCTTGGTTCTTCCCAACTTGAATGAAACAACCAATTTCATTTTTCGAAGCAACACATGTCTTCAGGGACAAGGGCGGTCCAGCCCTGCTCTAGCTCAGACTGTATTTCCCACTCTGTAGAAGGCCCATTTCCTGCTGATACTCGGACGTCTGGGAACCCACAGTGCTCCCTCCAGGGCCACTCCGGAGTGTGGCTGGCAGAGGTGTTTCTTACTCAGTCACGTAAAATCAAAGTGCATCTCACCACTCAAGAGCATTCAAGATTCGGGAAAAGATGATGGCGGAGTCAAAAAACATACACGCCATGGACACTTCAAGAGCTGGAAGGTTTATAAATGTATAAACGGGACAGGAAAATGAGTCCAATACGGCTTTGTGGGCACAAGTGGGAGGAATGGAACATTTATTTAACAAGTTTCACTTTCACGGCAGCATCTCTGGGCTACCTTGGTAGGCCAGAGATGGGTTCTTCTAGCTTTTCATTAGGTAAATTATGATACTATTTGTCAGATCACACGAACCACATTTCAGGCAGATTTTCTTTAACTTTCAAATAAATCCATGAGAAACTTTAGAGGAACTACAGATAAGAATAAAAAGCCGTGCAGATTTTTGACGGTCTAAAATCGAGAAATAACTTGTGAAGTACAGAACGTGAAAGTTCAAGTCACTTCCTGGGACAAACAGGTAAATCTTACCCAGCACACCACACACTAGGGAGTCTCCCAGATGGTTTCTGGGTTTTGGGTCTCTGCGTTTTCTTGGGTTTTGGTCAGGCATCGCACGCACCCGCCCGGTTCCTGACGACGTGCGGGGAGGGTACTGAGAAACCTTGCCCAGGTGTGGGTCAGGAGTGGCCTTGGAGCGCGGCATAGAGGGGAGGGGACACTCCAGGTCTCTCCACACCTGCCTCTGCCCCTCCCACCTCGCCCGCTCACAGCTGACCCTAGGGCATGTCATACCGGTTTCTAAGATCTCTTGCCAAAAAAAAAAAAAGAAAGAAAGAAAAAAAAGAAAGAAAGAAAAATAAAAAGGCAAGGAAATCAAAGGAGGCGGGATATCTAGCGTTTTCCAGTGAGTTGACCCCCGGACTCCTAACTGGGTTTAACTGGTTGATTTGCTTGGGGCTGAAACGCAGGAGCGCATTCGCTCCGAGACCTTCACCCTCTCCCGACCCCGGAGGGGGTCCACTCCTCTGCCTCGCCCCCTCCAGCTTCCAAGCGACGGATCTTGCGGGATGTGGGGCGCTCGGCCCCGGGCCCCTCTGCGTCCCTCAGTCGAACGGCTCACACGCCGCAGCAGCCAATGCCCGGGGTCTCGGGCATCCCTGCTGGGGGAGAGCCCAGGTCCGAGTCGGGCAGGAGCGGAGCGCGGCGCTGGGGACACAGACTGACGCGCTTAAACCCGCAGGGCCCGGGTGGGCCGGGGCAGCGGGAGCGGAAGGCATTCCGGAGGAGGGATTCCGGGAAATGGCTGCAGGGACGCGCGTCTGCTGAGCGGTCACGGCGTGGGCCATCCCTTCCCCCTCCGGGTCATTCCTTCCCCCTCCCCGCCACCCAGCGGTCTACGACCTACCTTGGCAGTTAGTCGCCGCTAGAGTCCGGGACGCTTGGCCGCGGCCCCACCGCCTGCAGCCGGGCTCCGCCGGCGCCCTCACGCACCCGGTTCTGTGCCCCCGGCGTTGCGCGCGGGGGCGGCCCCTCCCGTGGGCGCGAGCAGCAGCGAGCGGGGCGGCCCGCGGGGGCCTGGAGTCATCGCTGGGCGGAGCGTTGGGCTCGGTCCTCTTCGCGGAAACGCAGGGCAATTTCCCAGCGCTGGTGCGCGCGCCGAGCGCCCGCCTCCCCGAGGTCGGGGGCGGGGTGGCCGGGGGCGGTGTCACGGATCTCGCAATTTATTGACAATTACTGAGTTGACCCCTGGCGGGCCAGCCATCCACTCCCGCTTCGCCTTGGGCCCTCCGTAGGGGAAGGGAGAAGGGAACTTGGGCTGTTTCCTGCGGTTACCTCCGGAGGGCAGAACGGTGCCTGTCACTTAATTTAATTCATTCCATTTAAAGTGTATTCAATGAATGGATAGGAAGAACCAACATCCGTTAAAATGGCTATACTACCCAAAGCAATTTGCAGCTTCAATGCAATCCCTGTCAAAATACCAGTGACACTTTTCGCAGAATTAGAAATTTATATGAAACCACAAAAGACCCCACATACCCACAGCAGTCTTGAGAGAGAACAGAAGGACAAAGGTGCAGGGATCATGACACCAGATGACAAAATACAAGTCCATAGTAGTTAGAATAGTATGGTACTGACATAAAAACAGATAGAAGGGGGACACCAAAAAAACTGGAATTATTTATTTTAAAAATGTGTATTTATTCTTACATGTTTAAACTTCAGTCGCCCTCAAAGTCCTCTCCATTTGATACCATACACCTATTAAGGCGTTTTTCCCACAGCTCAGAACAGTGTTTGAACTTGTCGATGTTGTTGCCGTTTTTTGTTTCGCTCCTTCCACATTGCAAAACTGTTTCCCTTTAAGCACTTTTTTCGTCTGAAATTGGGTGAATAGGGAGAGTGGGGTAAAAGGGGTCATGCTGTTTTTGGTAAAAAACAAACAAACTGCTGAACACTCAGCTCGGTGTGGGCAGGTGCATTCATAAGTCACCATCACAAAACGGGCAAACACATTGAAAGAGTCTTACAAAAAATTCACCGAAGCTGAACGCAGCCTCTCACAACAACGCCAGCTGGTGCACTGATACAGATGGGTTTCTACAACTCCCGCCTAGTGGGGGAAGCCTGGGCTACAAGAGGCCTGTCCTCCAAAAGATAATTCTGTTTTTTTGGGGGGTCACCTCCTCACACATAGATAAATGGAACAGAATTGAGAGCCCAGAATAAACTGATGCCAATATGATCAATTAATCTATGACAAAGGAGGCAAGAACATCCAGTGTGGTAAAAACAGTCTCTTCAATAAATGGTGTTGGGAAAACTGGACAGATACATACAAAAAAATGAAACAACCACTTTTTTAATACCACATACAAGAATAAACTTAAAATGATTTACTTAAATGTAAGACTTGAAACCATAAAACTCCTGGAAGAACACATAGGCAGTAATCTCTTTAACATCATTCTTAGTAATAATTTTTTTTTGGACATGACTTCTTGGGCAAGGGGAACAAAAAGAAGAAATAAACACACAGAACTATATCAAACTAAAAAGCTTTTCCATTGCAAAGGAAACCATTGGCAAAATAATAAAACAACCCGCTGAATAGACGGTATTCACCAATGATACATTTGGTAAGAGGTTAATATCCAAAATATGTAACAAACTCATACAGCTTAACCCCAAAACAACAAAAAACAATCCAATTAAAAATGGGCAGAGGACCTAAATAGACACTTCTCCAAAGAGGACATACAGATGGCTGATAGACATATGAAAAGATGCTCAACGTTGCTAATCATCAGAGAGATGCAAACTAAAACCACGATGAGATACCACCTCACACCTGTCAGAATGGCCGTCATCAATAAATCAACAACAAGCGCTGGTGAGGTGTAGGGAACCGGTTTGTTATGAATCTGGCAAATGTGACTCAGCCCCGTATGGGAAACCTACAGGAGCGAAGTGGTGGGCAGGAGCCAGACCCTCAGACCGAGTTCTCCCGTGGGAGTCAGGCCCAGAAAATGCAGACTGTTACGGCTTGCTCTCGCTAAAACTCCCTCACCCTGGTCTGAAACAGTAGGTGTGTATTGCCCGTCTTCAAGGCGGTTTCCAAAGCCTGTGTGCACTTTCCAAAGGACGGAGCTAATCAGCTCGCCGCCCTTCCCTTCTGCATGTGTTGTTTTACTTTCCTTGATTGCACCTAAAATGTGGACAATAACATTCTGTGTAATAGATGATAAATCCTTCTTTGATGTAAGACCCGAGAAAAACAATGAAAGCCTGTCCAGGCAAAGGCCGGGCACTCTCCCCTTGAGAGAGTGGCCGTGCCGTCCCCTTTTCCCCCATAGGACTGCTGTCCCCTGTGCATTTGTTCTCATCTTCAGTCACAGCAGGTGACTCTGCGAGACGGAGTCCACCACGGTGAGGCTGTGGAGAAAAGGGAACCCTCATGCACTGTTGGTGGGAATGCAGACTGGTGCAGCCACTGTGGAAAACAGTATGGAGTTTCCTCAAAAAATTGAAATTGCCTATGACCCAGATATTCCACTTCTGGGAATATATCCAAGGAAATTTAAACACTAATTCAAAGGCATATAAGCACTCCTGTGTTCATTGCAGCATTACTTGCAATGGCCAAGATCTGGAAGCAGCCCAAGTGCCCATCAGTAGGTGAGTGGATAAAAAAGCTGTGGTACATTTACACAGTGGAATACTACTCAGCCCTAAAAAAGAAGAAACCTTACCTTTTGTGACAGCATGGATGGACCTGGAGAGCATTATGCTGAGTGATATATGCCAGTCAGAGAAAGACAAGGACCATATGATCTCACTTATATGTGGAACCTAATGAACAGAATAAACCAACAAACAAAATAGAAACAGACTTGTAGAGACAGAGAACAGACTGACAGCTGTCAGAAGGGAGGGGCCATTGTGGGGGCTGGGTGAAAAAGGTGAAGGAATTAAGCAACCCCCCGAAAAAACCCCTCAGACACAGACAACAGTATGGTGATCACCAGAGGGAAAGGTGACATGGAGAGAGGAGCAAGGGGGGTTAAATGGTGGCGGAAGGACACTTGACTTGGGGGTGGTGAGCACACAATACATTGGACAGACGATGTGTTACAGAATCGTACACCTGAACCCTACATAACTTTATTAACCCATGTCACCCCAATAAATTCAATCACAAAGAGCATTTCAGGTTTGAAAGAAACTGCCACACCGTCTTCCAAAGTGGCTGTACCATTTTAGTGGCTGTGCCATTTTAGTGGCTGTGCTGTTTTAGTGGCTGTACCGTTTTAGTGGCTGTACCGTTTTACATTGCCACCAGCAGTGATGAGAGCTCTTCCTGCTCCACACGCTCACCAGCATTTAGGGGTGTCAGCGTTTTGGATTTTAACATTTTAATAGATGTGGGGGTGGGTATCTCCTTGTTTTAAAGGGTGAGTATTTTTTAAGCTGGGAGGTTCTCATGCAAGTTCACAGTCTGCTGAGAATGAGCAGTAGGGAGTGACGAACTGATGAGGGGAGAAAGGAGACAAAGGCAGGAACGGGGCATTGAGGAGGGAAGGGATCTGGGAACCCTGTGGGGGGGTCTTAGGTAGGAGCTGGGACCTTCTGTTCCCTGAGACAGGAGAGAGGGAGGCGGGGAAAGAGTGTGGGTTGGAGGTGGAAGGTCAGAGTGTGTCTGACAGCTCTGTGCAGGAAGCACATGGCAGAGACCTCTACTGACTGTGACATGAGCAGAAAGACGGGTCAGGAGGGAGGTCGTGGAGAAAGAACAATCCAGACGTGGATGCTCTTGTGCAGCTGACTTCCTCGGGGCAGATGACGCCGTGGTGGCGCTCTCCGGGCTGCTGGGGGTCCTGATGAGGGCTTGAGCCTTCCCTCGGGACAGCCACAGCCCTACATCGTGACCCTTTGAGGAGTTTGGGGACAGGGCAGAGAACTGAGTCTAGTCTCAACTCCGTCATGAGCATCTCCTGGGTGAAGTTTACCGTGGAGGCCCAATGCCCCACTTGAGCTTCCTCTGGGCGGGTCCTGGCTGAGGTTCTAGATGGCTGTGCCCATAGTAAGCCATGGCCCCTCCCTCAGTTTGTGTGTGTGAGGAGGTGGGGCCCGTTCCTCCTCTGACTCGCCGGCAGAGAAACCCCACAGCACAGTCTGAACTCACTTACCATCTGCCAAGAGGAAGTGGGGCAGGGAGGGCCTGCTTCTTCCCCTTCAGCTGTCACAGCCAACCTCAACTCAGAGACCAAGCCACATGCATGGGACCCTCTGTCCTCACCCGGTTCTCAAAATCACTCGTTTCTTTCCTCTTTCAGCCTCTTTTTAAGCCACCATCTCTCATACCTTCACCCTGCTAGACTTCTTATGGGGAAGGTGTCAAGGCCCTGGGGCCACCGCAGTCCTGCAGGGCCCAGACCGTCCTGTAACTGCATGCAGGTCCACCTGCCCAATACTGTGGAAGCCAATGCTCGAGAGGCAGGTGCCAATCTCAATGAGAGGGGTTTATTTTCAGGTGCCAGCCACCAGGGAAATGGGAGACTCGTGTCTCAAAGCCCATCTCCTGGGAAGATGGCAGACTCAGGTCTCAAAGCCCATCTCCACCTCTTGGTGCAGGCAGAGGTTTTATAAGGAGGGAGAAGGGATAGGACAAAGAGATCAGGGGAGGGGGTTGCCAAGTTCTCTACGTGAAGAACAGCACCGTCCAGTCCAGTAAGGCAGGTGACGGTCCCGTGTGCATCATCCTGGTTTAGTCACCTCACTTCATGTCATCCTGGCTCCATGGGGGAAGGTCAGCAAATCCCCCAGAGCTGGGATGCCTGAAGGTCAGAGTCTTGATCTTTTGAAGTTAGTTCCTAGGACTCTTCTACAAACATGCTGTTCATCTACAAGCTATGTAATAGTCAGAGGCAGCATTTACAGAAACAATGTCAGAGGAATGATGGGGTGGGTTACAACTTCCCACTGTTATAATTTTCCACTGTTAAAAATCCCCACCGGCAATTTTTCTTCCATTTTTATGAAAGTTAGATGATTGTAGTCCAAATATTTAAGAAAACTAGAAAAATTCAGGATCCAGTCTAGTTCACAAGTGAAAAGTAAAATTTTTACAATTTACTGAATTAGAGATTAACATTTATAACTGTGTATGATAGATTCTATTGAAGCACAATTTTTTGTCCTAAAGTCGCCCTCATTTTTATCAAGGAGCCAAATTAAGACCAATTCATTTACTGCATTAAATCCAGTTTCAGTTTGGCCTGATTATCTGCATAAACAAAAAAGAAACAGCAATTAATCATATAGGCTTTCTGAAATCCACTTTGTGGTAATGTTACAAGGAATTTCTAGATTGAGCCTCTCAGGGCAAAGAAACCAAGCCACACAGTTGCCACCAGGCTTTGCCTGCGATACCTATAGGTTTGGGTAAACTCTTCAAGTTCTTGAGATCCCCAAAATGTCTTGAGGTTCTTCCTTGCCATCTCCCAGGAAAGCAACCTTTGCTCCTTACCTGGAAAGACTGCCATCAACCACATGAATAACCAAGGTGCCAGACCATTTCTCCAAGTGGCTTTTATCAGCTCCGAAGTCAATCTTTATTCTGTAAAGCTTTTTGTTGACATCAAGAGTCTAGACATGTCTCTCTGAGACATGATATTCCTGTCAAAGTCTTGGTTTATAAATCCACAAATGGAAACTGGAAAAAATCATATTACTATTGGATTCATGTAAAGAAACATATTCCCATGAAAATAATAATATTCACTCATTAAGAGTTTCCAAATTCTGGAGGGATCAGCTAAGGAGAAAATATAAATGCTTCAATATTGTTGCAATTTACTAAATTGCTCTAAGAGAACAAACACGTTTTTAAAAATCAGCAATATTTTGAACAAAGTGAGAAGAACTATAATGACCCTCAGTTCATTCAGCCCCACAATCAATTCCTGTCTATCCCCATTATCCACCACTATCTCCGTGAACTCATTCGTTTCCGAGCCCTAAAAAGCCCTTCTAGTTCAAAAGTGTGATTTAAAAATTTATTATCAGAAATTCATAGTTTAGAATAAGTCAGAAGATGCAGCATTTTTGCAGATGCATCAGAGTAAAACAATGACAAAAAGTATTTCAAATGGCACGGTGGCAGACCTGATTACAGCGCAATTGACAAAGGAATTTACTTTTTTTGGTGACAACATTTGAAGACAACCATCACAATGACAACTGGAAGTATGCCAGACCAAGAAACCAATGAACTTGTTCCTCGCTGCCAATTAATTGTCCCTGGGGTTTCTGTTGGAAATAACAATGGGTTTCGGAGAATCAATGAGAACTTTTGGCCTTTTCACTTGTCATTAATATGATCATTTTTCTTCGCCCTCTTTTTCTACGCCTTTCTTTTTCTTTCCTGTTTTTTCCCTGTTTTCATTTCCCTTCTTGAGCTTTCTTCTCCAAATGTCCTTCCTTCCCCTATGTCCCTGTCTCCTGCCCTTTCTCACAGTTTTCCACTTCCTCAGTTCCTTCTCTTTTTGCTTCTTCCTTCTGCACGATCCTTGCCGACCTGCAGCGACCTCCGTGACTCGCACAGCCCTTCTGCCGTGTCCCTAGCCCCTTTCCCTTTGCCCTTTTAACTCCTCTAGAAACAACCAGCTTCGGCACAACCTCCTATCATGCGATTGCCTTCAAAATGTGTTGCCACAATTTATGCCTTTTACTACACAAACCATGTATTTTTCCTAACTTAATTAGCATTTTCCATTGTTAGTGATAAGTAAAAGTAAGTCATTAGCATTCTTCTAGATTGACGAATTCGTGAGTACATTTATGACTTTCAGAAACAGTTTTCTTCCCATTGGCAAGTACACTTGCATTTTTATGCTCGGTGATGACTGCATTCCGTGTGTGTGCTCCAAAGTGAGCTGTTTCATGATCTCGTGACCTGGACGACTTTTAGGGGCTGGAGAAGAGGTGGAGGACATATCGGGCTTGGCGCGGCTTGAGCCGCTCACGTTTTACAATGCGAATTTCCCCTTTTCCTTATCTTTCTGAGTTTTACTGTGAGAGGGGACTGAGATCTTCTCCCCTCTTTAAACTGTCAATTTGGACCCTTTCCAAGTAGAATCCTTATGATGTAACATGGAAGCTTGCACGCTACAGATCTTACCCCATTCCCCAGACCTTGGGCAACACAGTTCTAATTAGTTTAAAATACAACCTACTGGACTCTCTGATAGAACTGAGATAGAATTGTTTCTCCTTGAAAGAGAAACAAAAACAATCTAAAGCAAAGGCAAAGTTCCAACAAACAAGTATCCTCAAACTAAATCCTCTGGGAGGAGGGAACAAGGACCAGACTCAGAATCTTATCTCACACCGAAGAGTACCACCAACAACTGCAAAGGGCACAAAGCCCAAAGGGCGGAGGCAGGAGATTGCTGGTGGATACAAACCGGCAAAGATCAAACCAAGCTCCCGAACGATAAGAAAGCAAGCAGCCGGTTGTAACCAAAGTTTCATTTCAGACAGATGAGGGAAACCCCCGAGAACTCTGAAACAGAAGCGGACTTCCTCCAGCTCAGAAGAGAGAGGCCAGATGAAAGGGCGATTAAAAAGCTTTTCTTGTGGCACAAAAAAAGCCAACGAGACCCACACCCAAATGCAAAGAGTGCCCCAACCAAACCCCACTCCGCGGAGCTGGGATTTTCTTCTTGCCACTGAGCCGCACCTACCGCCAAGCGGCGCCTTTTGGCTCCTACACGGTCCCAAATGGTCCAAAGAACCCAAGTGGCGGGCGCACCAGGGACGTACCCAGCCTGGGCGCGTCAACCCACCCAACACCTGCTTCTTTTCACCAGCAAGGCGTTGAAAGGTGGCTGATGCTCGAGGGGAAGAGCAGGGAGAGTCCCCAAGACAAAACCCTCTCGGCAGCCTCTGAGGAATTCCTGCAATTCCTGCCACGGGGTCAGCCTGCCACCAGCAGCCGGGCTCCAACCCGGGCCCTCCGGGCCGTACTGGCGTCCACAGTGTCCCGTTTGGAGTCGCCAAAGCCTGTGACTGAACTCAGGTCTGGCTGCCTGCCGCTATGAAAGCCAGTACTAAAGAGGCAGGTGCCGATGTCAAGGAAAGGGATTTATTTTCGGGTGCCAGCCACCTGGAAGATGGGGACGCAGGTCTCAGAGCCCATCTCCCCCTCTCAGTGGAGGCAGAGGTTTTATAAGGAGGGAGAGGGGACAGAACAAAGAGGACAGGGGAGGAGTTTGAAAAGTTCTGTACGTGCCAATGAGCACCGTCCAGTCCAATAAGGCAGGTGATGGTCCCGTGTGTGTCATTTTGGTTTAGTCACTTGGCTTCACATCATCCTAACTCCATGGTTGAAGATCAGCAAATCCCCCAGAGCTGGGATGCCCGCAGGTTGGAGTCAGTATCCTTTGAAGTTAGTTCCTTGGATTTTTATACAGACATGCTGCTCATCCACCAGCCACGTGTGAGTCAGAGTCAGCACCTCCAGAAACAGCGTCGGAAGAACAGCAGGGGTGCGTTAGAGCCCCCGTCACAATTTCCCACCGTTACCATCCCCCGAGCTTGCTTGGGAAGTGGGTGCAACAAGGGAGGGGAGGGAAAGAAAAAAGGATGTGAAAGGACTTGAACCAGTTTCCTCATCTAGAACATGCTCGTAGACCTGTGGATGAAAAAGAGGGTTCTGTGGAAGAAAAGGGGGTTCTGTGGAACGTCCCCTCACAGGGGGTCCTGATCCTAAACCCCTGACCGAGTGGGACGTGGGGCCAGTCACACCCCAGGCCTATCACCTCTTCAGTAAAGGGCTTCCCTCGGCCTCAAGCCAGCCCTGGGCATTGTTTCTGTGCATCCAGGCTAACACCCTCCTGAGATGCCCCCTTTCGGACCCTTCTTCCAAAGACCGCGAGAACAGCCCTGACTGGGGTGGCGCAGCGGGTTGGGTGTCACCCAAGGGCCTCGGGTTCAATTCCCACTCAGGGCACAAGCCTGGGTTTCAGGCTCGGCTCCCAGTAGGGGGCGCACGAGAGGCAACCCCACATTGAAGTTCCTCTCTCTCTTTCTCCCTTCCTTCCCCTCTCTCTAAAAATAAATATAAAGTCAGAAAGAAAACGAAGGACGAGAGAACACCACCTCGGCCAGCCTGCAACCGTTCGCCACCTGGCTTTCTCCCGCCTCCATGGAATCGCCTTCATTCCCAGCGCGCGGAGGGATCTGCAAACTGTTTGCCTTCGGGATTCCGGAGAGCTCGCCGCCGTGCGGCCGCACTGGGCCCTGGCTCGAATACATTCCCGTAAAAGTTCTCTACAGAGAGTCTGAGCGTTTATGCCGACAGACCAAATGGCCCCTAGTCTCCTGCGACCTCACGCTGTGGCGATGAGTTCGTCTTGCCGATCCGATGCCACTGAGTCTCATCTAGCGAGTTACTGGGGAAGGTAGAGTCGTTAGAAAAATATCCCCAAACGCCCCTGCGTTCTCACGGCCGGAGCCTCCGATGGCCCACAGCCGCCTGCTGGGAGAACCGCGTGCGTGGGGGCCGACGGAATCCCAGCAGACCCCCCTTTTCTAGGGAAGTAGCCCAAGAGGGCCGGTGGCTCCCATGGGGCCCGTCAAGGTCCTGGGTTTGATCACAGGTCCTGGTGGGTTGTTAGGGGACAGCATGTCTTTGAGCAGAGGGGTCCTTAAAGGTTCCCGGATGTCACCCAGGGAGAACCCAGCTTGCCCGGGGGGAGAGCTGTGAGAAACTCCAAGAGGAGCGGAGTGGAGCCCCGCCCACGAGGGGGTCAGCGCCCTTCTCAGGACAGGAAGAGGCTCTCCCCCGCCACCGACGGGGCAGCACGGAGCTCTCCGGCTTCCCGAGTCCGGAGCCGAGGGAAGCAAGTGTGTTGTTTCCGCCACCTGGCCTGCGGCACTCTGTGTAGCAGCCCGAGCAGACCTCGCGTGGTGTTAACGTAACTGCATTTTCTAAGCGTGACTGCTGTGTAAACTGGGACAAGATGGCACTTTGTTTTGTTCAGACTTTACCACCAGTTCTGCACTCTGGAAAACCACGGGCCGCCAACACCGCCCGTGAGAGATCACGCCTGGACCGGGCTGTGTGGCTGTCACGAGCTTACATGTCCGTGGCACAGTCTTTCCTGTAGGTCAGCCGGGCACTCGCTCGGCGAGCTGCCCGCGGAGCAGCCCGGCGCCGAGGAAGAGACAGGAGCCGCACACGGTAACCGCGCCGCGCACTCAGCTGTGACTGCGCGCAGGCTCACTCGGAGCGGAGCGTCGGCGCACGTTACTGTCCTGCTCACACTCCGACAGCCTAAGGGAATATCTCACACGCGCGCGCACACACACACACGCACAGAGCAATCCCTGGGGGACAGTGAACCCGAGCCCCAGAGTCTCGGTCTGCGGGTCCGGGAGACGGCACGGTGGGCAGGGGGCTGTCGGCGTCTCGCGAGGAAGGGTCTCCGGAGCCAGGCGGGCAGCAGGGCCGGCGACGTCCTCCGTCCAGCGGGCAGAGCCTCCTGCGGCCGATGCCGAGGGAGGCCCTCGTGGCGTGGGGCAGCCCTCTGGGGTGCGGGGCTCGGCTGTCTCGGCAGGGGTCTGGGCCTGCCTCAGTTGTACCTGGAGAGTGGGGTGCCCCACCCTCCTGGGTCTCCTGATAAACGTCTTGGCCCCCGATGCCCAGCGGGGACTTTCCCCAGGAGCCTGTCTGTAGGGGTCCCCGCCCTGCGGACCCGGCTGCTCTGACCACGTGGGCAGAGATCTCGGGTGTGTCCCCTGGTCGGAGGTGTCTGCTCTGACTTAGGCAGTTTCCCTCCTGAACCGAAGGGTCAGGCTGCCTGGCAGCCATCTGGGGTGGCGGGAGGGACTCCACTTTGTTTTATGCACTTTCTGCCGCCTCGGCGGGACCAAGGCCATTTTATGGGTCCTGCCCTCCACGGTGGAGCTCACGCCTGTCCCTGCCCCGGGGCTGCGTGGAGCTGTGGCATTCGTGCTGAGTCAGAGCAGAAGTCAGCATGACCCAACACGCAGGGGAGCAAGCTGTCTCCGTGCATCCAGGGAAGGGCGTGAAGACGGTGAGGCCGGGAAAGGGGAGCCCCCTGTGGAGGCCCTTGTACCGGCCGGAAGTGATGGAGCCCCGGCCAGGACGACGGCCGTGTGTGTGGGGGGGACACAGGTAGGAAGGTGAAGCGCTAGGCCGGGGGCTGGTTTGGCTGGGGGCAGTGAGGGTCGCGTGAGGAGTCCAGGCACAGTCCCAGGCCCTGGACGAGGCACTGCCCTGTGACACACATGGGTGCGTGTGTGGCGGTTAATCTCGCCCGTCTGCTTGGCCAGGCGACCCCGCTCAGGCTCCATCCCAGGCAAGGTCCTGCCGTGCAGGTGTCGTTTGGACGTGACGGGTGCTCGCATCGGCGGTCCCCACCCTCCGCGGTGAGGCCCGGCCCCCCCGGTCTCCGGAAGGCCACTCGCCACACGGGCCCGGGAGCACGGCTGCTCCCAGCCTGGCTCTGAAGAGTCGGCCTGTGAGAGAGGATGCAGACGACCTCGTTGACAGCTGTTAACGAGCACCCCTCGGAACGACATTACTTGGCATATACTAGGTTAGATAAACACGCTACGGTGTGCAAATGAGTTTCCTCTGTTTTAAATTTTCAGCGTGGCTTTAGTTGAAGATGACACCGTGGCTCACGTGGTATTTCCACTGGGCAGCGCTGGTCTGGACTTTAATTCTGAGCAATTATAAATGTGTTTTTTGGGTTCTTCGGTCTTAGTATTTTTAAAAGAGACAATACCCAAACCCGCTAAGGTGCTTGCCCGCTTTCACTCCTGTTCCTCATGGTGCCTCCTGGGCTCGTTCCTCTCCCAGTCGGAACTGTGCGGCCTCGTGTGACTGAGAATACGCACTCAGCGCCCTGAGGTTTCCACGGCAGTCTGGCTGGATGTACGGGTCTGTTTCTAGGTTCTGAGGTCATTTCCTGCGATGCTTTTGCAGGAAAGCATTTGAACGTTGGCTCAGGGTGCTCACAGGGCCTGTGCTGTCGGGGGGTCTGGTGCCCCCCGACTTGGTTCCTCTGCAGGAAGTGCTCCTTTCCTCCCGAGTGGCCACTTTCAGCCTCGTCCTCTAGTGGCGCACGTGGACTGACTCCTAGAACTCTGCGGCACGCCGGGAAATCTCTTCTGGTTTTTGCCTATCTGACAAAAAAAGAATAGGTGCAGTTCTGATGCGTTCCCAGCACGGGGCTGGTGTTGAGTTGGCTGTCGTCATTTCTGTGTCACCGATTCGGGGACCGGAGGTCGCGCCCCTGACGGAGGCAGGGGTGGGGCACGGCGGGTGTCACTCGCTCTTGCCGCGCAGGGGTGGGCCAGCGCTGGCCTGGGAGCTCTCGAATTCCCTTTGTCTCTGACGGCCCGTGTTTTACTACAGGGTCTCCAGGGGTGATTTTTTCCTCCTGTTTTTCTCTTCCTTACTCTATAGGCCCTTTTGTTCTGAGGTATTTCAGTTTTGTGTCTTTTTAATTCTAGGAAACCCAGCTCTATTATTTCCGTAGTGATTTCCTTTTTCCTTCTTATTCCTCTGAGCATAAGTAGCCCACGTACATAAATCACCCAGATTTCTTGTTTTTCTCTGATGCCTTTCATTTTTGTCCTTCTTTTAAGGAGTTCCCTCCGTCTGGGTTTCCAGTTCACCCACATGCTCTGCCACTTACCCCATCCATGCGCTCCTCATTCAACTTCTGGTTTTTTCAGTTATACTTGGTTCCTTTTTTAATGTTTCTTTATTACTGTTTCATTTCCTCTTATTATTTGATAATTTAGTAGGCTAATTCTAACTTCTTGGACTTTAACAACATTTCTGCTTCTGGCGGAATCTGTAATCCAGTGTTTGGCTTCGTTTGCTTGTTTGTTGCGTTTGTTTTGGAAATGGTCGTGCTGTTCCGCCCCGAGAGCCCGTTTGCCCCTGGCGGGGCTGGTGGGCAGGGCACTGCTGTCAGGCAGCGCCGTGGAGGGGGCTGGTGTCCAGGCCGCTCTGCCCCTGCGGGTGAGTGGGCACAGACCCGCCCCAGACACCCGTGCCCCCTCCAGTCTCTCCACACTCAGCCAAACAAACTCCGAAGGTCCGCCCTCTGCCCTCCGCCCTCCGCCCTCCGCCCTCCGCCCTCCGCCCCAGGGAGAGGTGCTCTTTGGGCCGTGGCCTGGAGGTTTGGGAGGGCAGGTGGCACCGCCTGCCCGGGCTTCCGTTTGCCCCCCTGTGGCTCTCAGCTCCTCTCAGGCACAGGACTTCGGAAAAGCCTGGATGTTTCTCCCGGGGACAGGTCCCAGTCAGCACTGGTGGCGGGCAGGTGCCGTCTGCCCGTAGCATTGACGGGGGCAGGGCTGAGGGCAGAACCCGCAGTTCCTTCCCCCGCCAGCCCACCCAGGCCTGCTTCTGGCCAAAGCCCCTCCTGACCCTTCGTCGCTTCCTCCCCGCACGCCCCGCCTGACTCTCGAGGAGCGTCTCAAACTGTTATCAGTCCCCCCCAGAGTTCCTCCTGGGCTTTTCTGGGGCAAATGTGCACTTTTGCTGATTCAGCTCTTGGTTGAACCTAAAAGTAGACGTCACGTATCAGGCGTTGACCGACTGTTCGCGCTGCGAGGCCCTGGGCTGGGTGCCTCAGCGCTTGCCCCCAGGGCTGCCCCCGGAGCAGTGGGGAGAAGACGTGAAGCAGACAGCCACGCAACCAGGTGATGATGGAAACTGTGATCGGTTCCGGAAAGGAGACAGGCGAGGAGCCTCGTGGGGGACTTATCCTAGGGGGTTAGGGAAGGCTTCCTGGAAGAGGTGGCATTTGACGTGACACTAGAGAAATAGTAGCATTAGCCACCGGGAGGATCTGGCCGGGGTTCAAGGGAGAAGGACAGCTGTTAAGGTGAGGTGGTTTAAAAAATATGCTTGTGTTTTCAGAGTTAGTTGCAGAGTAGAAGTTTGGTTAACACAACAAAATGTTCTTTGTCACAAATAGCGACCGGGTAGTTTATCTACGGGGTGGGGCAAAAGTAGGCGGACTGTTGTGAGTACGCAAAACACAGACCCTGCTCTCGTCTTATTATTTATAATGCGGTGTCTTCCGTACGAACAACTGTCCACCTACTTTTGCCCCACCCTGCACGTATTTAAATGATCACAACAGTAAATGTATATTTTTGCTGGTGTCAAAAAACTTCTTCAGTTCCCATAGCTGTTATTTTGGGTCATAAAGTTAATTATAATAGTAGCTGGCATGGATGTGCCCCTGGTCTGAGACAGTGGGGGTTTATTTCCCGTCTTCAAGGCGGTTTCCAAAGCCTGTGGGAACTTTCCCAAGGACGTAGCGCAGTCAGCTCGCCGCCCTTCCCTTCTGCAATTGTTATTTTCGCTTCCTTGATTGTTACCTAAAATGTGGACAACAACCTTCTATGTAGTAGATAATAAACGCTTCTGTGATGTAAGACCCGAGGAAAACAATGAAAGCCTGTCCAGACAAGGGTTGGGCGCTCTCCCCTTGAGACAGTGGCATTGCCGTCCCCTTTCCCCCCACAGGACTGCTGTCCCCTGTGCATTTGTTCTCGTCTTCAGCCACAGCAGGTGACTCTGCAGGGCGGAGTCTGCCATACTCAGCCTTTGGCAGGGCGGGGGTGGGGTACGGAACCGTGGCACGGAAGTGGGTGCAGCGTTCCTCACTGGAGACCAGTCCTGCCTTGGGGTGGACAGTTCTTCGGTGGCATTGGCCTTTTTTGGCCCCTCTGGCCCCTCCCACTCACTGCTGGCAATGCAGCCCATGTCCCCAGGGGCACCCCCAGCCTAGAGAGAGTGTGGAGTGGTGACAAGGGCCCTGGCAGGATTTGAGCATCGGGTTTGTACAGGAGGAGAAGCAAGGGCCAGAGACGCAGGAGACGCGCAGGGGACGAGTGGCGTCCGGGGGAAGCGGAGCGCAGCGACCGTTTTTTCCAGAGGGAGGTCCGTCGTAGGGACTGGTGCAGAGAAGTCTTGCAGAGGACCCAGATGTGTCCTCGGCTTTTTGGAGCCTGCAGGACGGTGAGGACTCAGCGAGGCGGGTCGGTGGCTGGAGAGTGAGCGGGGGTGCCGGCCAGGGTGAGGAGCAGGGGCGGAGAGATTCAGGGGGCTTGTGCAGCCCCTGCATGAGTGTGGACATAGCTTCGTAGACGGCAGCTCCACATCTGGATTTTCTGGAACAGTGTCACTCCAAAAAATTTCATTCTTTCCCACACAGGCAATTCATTAAAACTGTATTTAACTTTACAACTCCGTTATAATTTTCATACGAGGCATACAGATCAGAAAAACTTTCAAATTAAAACTCCTCAGCATAATTTTTAGGGGCAAAAATATGTTTCCCGGTTTTGGAGACACAACCCCGGCTGACCCCGAGTAGTCTGGTCACGCTGCCATCGCCCAGGAACGCGATGCGCGGCTCCCAGCGGATTCTGGGAGCGGCGTTTCCCAAGACAAAGCCCCTTGGCCTGGGGCTTTGGGAGCAGCTGGGCGGGTGAGTCACTGCCCCTTCGGGGCCCAGGGTGAATGTCGGGGGCGGTGGGCTGGACTGGACACGGACCAGGAAAGCACACGGGCGGGAGAGGGACCCGCAGCGCCGTCTGAGTCACCCTCCGGCAGACGCAGCCCGGGCTGCGGGCTATGGCCGTTTGCTGGGTGTCTTCAGTTGCCCCATTCTGTACTTCCCCGTCTGAGTCGCCGGACTGGGCCGCCCCTCCCGGCGGCGCCGTGTTCACTGGCTGGTTCGAAGGAAAGTCACAACACAGTCTGCGCGGGCACACACACGCACTCACACCCAACAAGTCAGGACGTCTCCCTACTCGGTGCCCGGCCCTTCCTCGCTCCATCCCTCCTCCTCTTTCGCCCTGTCTGAGACTCACCACAGCGGTCTCGTGCCTCACCGGCAGGTCCCAAGCTGCAGCTTTGAAAACCTTGGCTTGGAGGAGGGCAACGGAAACCCACAGGGCACTGTGGTGCGTGGGTGAGGGATGAAGAACAGAAACTGCTGAGGCTCCTTCTTGGGCTCTTCTGAGCTGTGAGGGGGCGGCCCCGGGCCAGAGCTGCCTCCCACCTGCAGTTAGAGCGCAGCCCGCAGGTGCGGGGGGGCCGCAGGCGGGGGAGGTCCAGGCTGAGCACTAGGCGCTCCAGTGAGGGGCACGGGTGTGAGAAGAGGAGAGAGCGCTCGGGCAGGGAGGAGCAGGGGCGCCCCCCTCCCACCCCCTCCCGCCCCCCTTCCCCCGCAGCCTGGCACGAGGAGAACCGAAACACCGAAGCCCACCGGGTGTGGTTGTTTGCTGTGGGTCATGTGCTGGGACCACTGGGTGTCACCAGCGCTCACCTGACCCTGATGCAAACTTTTCCGAGGGCTCTCGATGCTTCTTTTGCGTGAGTGGGTTCTTCCGACAGCTCGAGCAAGCCCGAGAGCACACCGGGGTAAAGGCGGGGAGGTTCTAAGGACGCAGGTGCAGAGAGCTGACGTCCTGGGTCACGGTATTGAGGGACCAGAGCCAACCACACTTGGATCTCCAAAGGGAAAGGGGTCTCAGCCGAGACCCAGGGTCGCGAATGACTGGGTGACAGTCGCTGTTGACCGGAACCGGCCCCTCACCTCGTCAGCGCTGCCTCTGCCCGCAGCCCGGCCCGCCTCTGGGCCTGGCCCCTGGCCCCGTCTCTTGCAGAACTGGAACTACACTCAGGGGTTCCGGCATGCCCACCAGTACAAGCAATCTTACGTAGAGCAAGCGCTCTTCAGACCAAGGGTCCTACTTTAAGCAAAGAATTGTTCTTTCCTGTCACATGTGCTACACTAGCGGCGGCAATGGAGTCTTTTGCATAAAATCTCTGGTGCATAAATGTGTAAGGAAGCAATAGCATGATTTTCTAATGATGTTCATTTGCAATGAAGTGACTGTGTGGGTGGCTGGTTACTATGGAGACGCATCCACTCATCCCTGAGACAACTCTAGCCTGGGGGAGCCCGTTCCAACCCGCAGTGAGATGCGCCCTTAGCCCGGTCCCGGCCCGCCCGTGCCCGCTCCGAGGCTCTCATTCGGGGCGTAGTGGACGGGGCTCTGAGGTCCGGGAGCCCGGCTGGCTCCACTGTGGTCACAAGGCTGCCGTCTGGCCTCAGGATCAGTGCGGTGCCCGGCGAGGTTTTCCGGCGGCTGCAGGCTGACCGACCAGCCCACTGCCCAGCCTTGTGTGGGCGAAGCTGGGGTGGGGGGCCAGCAGGGAGGAGGGAGTCTCGGACAGGAGGCGGGGCTGGAGGCTGGCTGAGGGGGCTCTTCCTCTCCTGGCTTCCTCACCGGCCGCCCCCCACCCGCTGCCTCGGGGACGCCACTCCGACCCAGCACTGGGCTGCAGCCGCCCTGCTTGGGTCTCGACCTCGCCGACTTGCTTCCGTGTCTTCAGGTTGTGAGCTTGCGTGACAGGCCAAGAGGAGCTGGGGGCTGGCCCTCTGGCGGCCTGAGCGCACCACTGCCAGGGGCCTGCAGGGTTATCACCATGTAGGTGGTCTGGTTTTAGAGAGCGGTGGGACACATTTTAAATATACATCTTTTAAAAGGTTAACAAAATTGAAAACAGGGAGGCTGTTAGGGGCAGAATTGTGCCCCCCCCAGCCCCTCTCCCAGATTCCTGCGTCCAAGTCCTGGCCTCTAGTATTCGAAAGTGACCGCATTTGGAGACGGGGCCGTAAAGAGGTGATGAAGGTAAAATAGACTCACCAGGTGGGTCCCAACTCAGCCTGCCGGTGACCTCTCAAAATGAGGAGACTGGGACACAGACGGGGGAGACCAGGGAAGACAGACAGAGGACAGCGGCTGCGGCCACGGAGAGCGGCCTCAGGCAGAGCCCTGCCCGCCCACACCTCGGTCTTGGAGGTGCAGCCTCCAGACCACGGAGAAAACACACTTCTCTCGTGCAAGCTGCCCCATCTGTGGTGCTTTGTGGTGGCAGCCCAAGGGACTGTCCCCATGGCCGGCGGATGGCTCCCTCTGCTGGGTCTTTATGTTAAAAGCGGAACCAGGCCTGGGAAACACCACACTTCCTGCCGGGTCAGCACAGAAGGAGGAACCGAGGAACTGAGTGCTCGCCGCCGGGCACCCGGGAGAACCCAGGCGGGAGGAGGGGCCGTCTGCGGAAGCTGGCTCTCCTCCTACGACGCAGAATCTGCTGGGCCCTTAACCTCGGACTTCCCAGTCTGCAGAACTGAGAGAAATGAATGTTGTTTATGAGCCAACAAATAAGTCAAACAAAATGCTCAGATGCTTCTTTATAAAATCTTTTATACATAGAGTAAAGAATATAGAATCCATAGAATTCTTTATAGAATCCTTCACCCATCGTCAAGGTCGATATCAAACTATTTAGCAACTGGAGTGGCTCCCCCCTGTGCCATGTGGGAGGTGGGACTGTGAGGGCTGGTGGGGGGTATGGGGGCAGGGCTGTGTGGGACTGGGGTGCCCCAGCCTGTACAAAAGATGCAGCCGTGCTGGGCGTCGGGCTGAAGATCGGTTTATAATCACATAACCACAGCTTCCTAATACCACCCGATAAAACTGCCGATCTGCCCCGAGTCTAGTGCTCCTAGAACTAGTCTGCAAGCTAGGCCTCTTCGCTAAGCAGGAAGTCAGTGTCCTGCTGTGGCCTGTGGTCATTCAGCACTCATCTCTTGTTAACGCTACCAACCTCCCCCACCCTCCCCCAGTGGCCAAGATGCATCACCAAGTCTGGTTACAAGGCAGCGTGTCTGGAGACCAAGCCTGGCGCCTCAGTTACAATGGTAGCCTGGCGCCTCGCAGTGACAATGTTAACCTTTCAGCCCCTGGGATTGCTCCGAAACAGAGGGTGAGCCAAGCCACGTGCATTCCCCGAACCCTGGATGGGAGAGCCAGCCCCTAGGACAGGGCTCGGCACACAGCAGGTGCTCAGTAAATGGTTTTTGAAGAAGTGGGTGGTGATTGGACTCCCTTCTTTCAGCTAGAAGCGCTTTCCTTTAGTTGACTGCCCCTCGGGCAGGTACCACTCACGCCCCTGCACAAACTCCCACCTCCTCCCTTCTAACCAAATGCCCTGTCCGCTTACATTCCATTAAAACTGCCCCAGGCCTTAGTCTGCTGCAAGTGGCGCTCTATGCCCAGTGCGAGGAACATAACTGGTGTGTGATAAACTGTGTACTTGACTGAATTCGTTTTCGAAAACGTGCCCCCCCACGAGAACAGCTGACTGTTCCTCACTGTACACAAACTGTGGGCTCCGTCACAGGCGACGCCCACTCTCACCCTCTACTCCCCCTGCCCCCTGCCCCGCCGGCTCCGTCCGCCCTGAGAGAACCATGCACGGGGCCCTGGACGCTGCGGAAGCAGCTCTCGGTCCTCTGTCCCAGCTCATCAGCGCCAGTGCGGCCACAGGGATAGCTAGCTGGTCCTGACCGCGGCCGTCCTGGCCTCCTGAGGGGCAGACACTGTGGGAGGGAGGCGTGGGTAAGGGGGGTGGGGCGGAAACAAGGGAAAGAGGGGCCGGTGGTTCAGGAGTGCGGATGACGTGGACAGGTGACAACGGATTGCTGGCCTGCCGCCGTCGTCGATGGGGCTTGCCGAGGGTTCTGCCAGGGTCCCGTCGGGGTCGGCTCAGCCCGAGCTGCGGGTGCCGTGGCCCCGCTGCACAGCACGCTTTCGGGGACACGCACCGTGCAGACGGTCCCGCTTCTCTGCCCCAGCCCCTCGGTTTTTGGCTCCGGGACTGACGTCAGCCCCGAGCCGGCGGGCTCCCTTCCGTCTCCTGCTTCCAGCCTCGGCTTCTGAGACACCGCAGAACCACACCATTTTCCTTACTTGCAAAAACCAGACAGCCTCTAATTAGCTGCAACGGGGTGGTCCCTTGACCTTCAACTACATAATTCCCCTGTACGTAAGATGTTTACGATTGAGAAATCACTTGCTCCCATGATACATTATTCTTTCTTTTTCTGGCATCTGCCTTGTTGTTCAGATGCCACAGCCTAACCTCTCCTTCCCCAAAGGTCAATGCCCCGTGTGTCTTGTTCCCTCTGGGCGTTTTCCTACACCCACCCACGATCCCAAGTTCACGGGCACGTCTCTCGTCCCTCTCGCAGCCTGGCTCCTTCCGGAGGCCTGTCCTCGAAGAGCTCAGCGGTCATCACAGATATGTTCCATCCCCTCTGCTTGTACGATTCCTGCTTTCTGCGTGTGGATCATATTTTTTTTACCCCTAAATACTATTTTTTTTTACCTCTAAAAACTATATAGTGCCTTTGTATTTAGCCAACCAGTATTCTGTAAGGCGGAGTGGGGACACAAAGACTGGGAAACCTCATCTCGCCAACCAGAGTCCCTGGAGCACATTCGAGTACAGGAATGGGGCAGACGCGCAGCCCCGAGCGCCTGGCACCGGCGGTGACTCCCCACGCCCTCCTCGGTGATGCGAAGGAAATACCTGTCCAGGTAGGAGGCAGCCGGGGCGCTAGCAGTGGCCCCTCCCCTTTCCCAGCCCAGAAACCAGGGAGTGATGTGACCGAACCAGAAAGACAATCTGCATTACCCTCTGCCCTGTTTCTCGGAAGAGGCATCATTTTAGAAACGGTGCTACTTAGTAACAGATCACCGTATCAACCCCAGCCATGCAGCTGGGGGAGCTGTAGCTACGGACTGGCGGGGATAGGGTCGTTTTCTGCATACAGATCACACCTCAAAGCAACAAACCGAGGTCTCGAACTGCCTCGGCCGCTGTTTGCGATGAGCCGGGCAAGGCCACGCGGAGAGAGAAGCCTCGGGCAGGGGCCGTGCCCCCGGTCCCGGCGGGCTGCGGTCCCTCCTCACTCAGGAGGGCTGCGTGAATATGTGTCCACACCGTTGTGCTTGGAGGCCAGACTGTCGTCTCTGGGCCTCTCTGGTTCTCTGTGTCCCAGTGTTGAAGCTTGAGGATCTTAATTCCCACCTCGCAAGGGCTATTGTGGAAACGCAATAAACATGGTTTCGCGAGAGCCCTCCGCACAGTGGGGCAGCAAATGGTCGCTTGGTACATATTTGTTAGGTGGGTAAAATGGTATTTACAGAGTCTGCCCTGTAATTTTTCTCTTATTTACTCACTGATTTTTAGAGAGAGGGAGGGGAGGGAAGAGAGGGAGAGAAACATCGATTTGCTGTTCTGCTTATTCGTGCTTTCATTGGTTGTTTCGTGTACGTGCCCTGGCCAGGGATCAAACCTGCAACCTCGGCGTGTGGGGCCGACGCTGTAACCCAGGGCTGCTCTGTGACTTTTCTTTTTAAAAAGACTTTATCTATTTATTGTTTAGAGAGGGGAAGGGAGGGAGAAAGAGAGGGAGAGGAACATCAATGTGTGGTTGCCTCTTGTGTGCCCCCTACTGGTGACCCAGACTGCAACCCAGGCTTGTGCCCTGACTGGGAATCGAACCCACAGACCTTTCTTCATTCGCAGGCCGGCGCTCAGTCTACTGAGTCACACCAGCCAGGGTGTGACTTTTCTTAATGAAAGTATAAAAGTGGTGTCTCCCAGTAGAGAGATACCGTGTTAAAGTGAGAACAGGTGGGAACTGTTGCGAGTGGAGCAGCCTAAGGCAGAGGAGTGTCTGTGGTCCCGGTTTTGTGGGCCCCCTCCCCCCACCCCCCGGAATTGCTCTGTGGGCGAGCTTCCTTAGCTGGGGGCCTGGATGATTAGACCAAGGCTGCGCCTCTGTTCCCTGCGGGCTGGTTCGTGCAGCTCGGCTCCACGTCCACACACACTGATTCTGACCCAGCTGGCAGACCCGCCGGTGTGAGGCCACGTCCCAGAGGACGCCAGGGGTTTTGGCCAACACCTCCGTCTGCTGGAGACCTCACCCGGCTGTCACCGTCATTGCGGCCTGAAGGTGGCGCTGTTTCTCCAGGAAGAAAGGCGAGGGGTGCTGGCACCTTCTTTCAAGGTGCGTGTGACATTGATAGGATGGGGCATCTTTCAAACACAGGCAGCCGTGGGCAGAGTCTTGGTGCCGGATCCCTCTGTTTCCAGGCAAGAACCGCCTGCCTGGCGTCACACCACACAGGCAAGCCTCGCCCTGGCCCCCACCCCCGCCTGGTCACAAACCCTTCCACCGTCACTACCCTGAGGGTTTCCTGGCCAGAAATGGGGTCAAGCAAAAAGGGAGGGGCCAGTGCTGCCTAAACTGGTGATGTTTCCAGATAATTCAATTGTCATCGAATTGGAAATATCTGTGAGTCCGCAGGCCGGATTCAAGCTGCTTTGGTTTTTACTATAAGTGTTTTTACGTGTCTGTGGTTCAGAAGGGTGATTTATTTTTCTTCTCCACACCTCCGAAAGAAGAGAAATAATTGGTACGGGTGGGACTGTATCCTACACCGACTTCCTGTTGAAATGGAGGCGAGTGTGGTTTCTGTTTCCACGGTCACAGTGGGGACAGCACGTGGGTTTCAGAGGGTCCTCAGGGGCAGCAGCCAGAGCAGGAGCACAAGTCCAAGGTCATTATCTGAGTCCCCTCCACAAGTCCCAGAAAGTAGAGCACGTCAGGGACTGAATCGGCAGGCACCAGCCGCAGGCAGGCACAAAATCGAAATTCAATCTTTTGAAAGTTTTCTGCTGTAAAAACAAGACAAAACAAAAATGAACCCCTTTTTGAAAAGTAAGTGTTTGCTTACTTTCTGGGGGTAGTGAGAACTGAGGGGAGTCAGAGGGTCTGCGCTGGGGTCTCAGGGTGGGGGGCGGGAGTCCGGGTCAGGGAGGGTCCCCCAGTGTCTGCAGCTGGCGGGCGGGCAGTCCAGGTCGATAAAAAAGGCAGGGCCTGCACCCTGCTCTGGCACCAGGCAGAGCTCTCCTGAGACACCGATGAAGCAGGGACCCCTCTCAGGGAGAGCAGCACCTCCCCTGCCCGTCTTGGAGGGTTTAAAAAAAAAGATTCTTGTGTTTGTTTTTTCCTTCCGCGCTAAGGGAGAAAAGTAGGATCAGATGGTTTCTGAAATAGGCAGCTACTGGATTCAGAAAGACGATGTCAATTGTCTGGGAACCACTGTCTCTCCAGCCACTGGGGTCTTCCCCGCAGTGGGCCTCCCTGCGGTGTGCGGGGGCTGCAGAATCTCCGGTCAGTCGGGACCGGCTCCTTAATTCACCTTTTCTCCGAGCTCTCCGAAGCGACCCCCTTGGGCTGTATCAGCGCCCCGAGGGGCTGGCTCCGGGGGCATGGTGTCCCCAACCCGCCTCCGACCTTGGGAGCCAGCACCTGACTGGTAGGGGCCCCCCGGGTGGGCTGTGTGGGTGGGCCGCGCTCACCAGAAGGGCGGAGATCTATCTGAACCGAGGGGATGCGTTCACCCGATGCAGCCTCTGCTTTTGCACAGGGGTCTCAGCCCTCCCCACAGTGTCGCTCTCGTTCCCTCGGTCCCACCGATGGCGACTGCTGCCCACCGCGTGGCGGCCCCACCCTCAGAGCTGCGGGCGAGGGTGAAAATGTCGGCTTCAGGGAGCTTAGGGGGAGACAGAAGATAAATGTTGCTCATTTAAAATACCTAGTGTGCCGTGAAGTGGGGAGCTGTGGAGGAAGGTAAGGAAGGGTCAGGGCGGGAGGGTGGAGAGGGTGCCGCGTGTATACGATGGCCAGGGGACCGGGGGAGGGCCCGCGCGGGGGGGTGACACCCTCCTCTGGTCCCTGTTCCCAGGCTGGCAAATAAAAATGCAGGATGCCCTCGATGTTTGAATTCAAAGTGGAATTTGCAATAAAAATAAATAAGTTTGTAGTGTAATATACTAACTTTAAACATTATAACATATGTATATATAAGATATACTACAAATGCTAGGACACGTACTAAATGACAGTATGACTTTTTAGCACGCCCCGTGGTTTCACTGAGACTCAGTTTAGCTGGATGTCCTGTGCCTCATCTGGTGACCTTCTGTGTGACCAGCGGCGGGGGCTAGAGGAGGCGGCCTCTCAGCAGAATGGCTGTGTCCTTTCTCTCTCCACCGCCCCTGGCTCTCCGGGCCCTGGCCGGGGGCACCAGCAGGCTGCTTGTGGCCTCATTTCATCATCCCCACGGGCGACCCCCCGCTGTGGTCCTCCTGGATGAAACACTCCTAAAATATCTTTTCTAGTGAAGACCCCACATCCTGGAGCCCCTCGGTCCCACATCACTCTGAGCGTGTCGCACATCACCCACTGGAGTGGAAGCGCTGAGCACCCCTCCGCCCGTGCCGTGAGTTGGGGAGAGCCTCCTGGTTTATCCTCAGGGAACCTCGACGCCCAGTGTTTGCAGTTTTCCGGGCATCCGGCTGGGGGGCCCCTCCCCAGTTTCCCAGAAGAGACTGTGTCGCAACATGGGTGTGTCTGTACTTGGCCTGCCCTTGAGATTCCAGAGGGGCCGCCTTCCTCCCCTTCCTCCCCCTCTCCTTTATTTATTTTTCAAAAAACCATACCAATTGCCAAAAAAATGTGGCTGCTAAAGTAACAGCAGCTTTATGTCACTTTTTGGCAACCACTTCTTACAGGGCCCACGATCGGAGGGAAGGTTCTAGAACTGGAGGCTTTTCGGTTTTCTCGCTAGGGGAGCGATGCCTGTGGACGAGTCCCCTGACCCAGCGAAGATAACCCGAGGGGCCACTTCGATGTCTTTTCCCTTCTGCTTTTGAACGCCTGCCACCCCCACAAGTTAACGTGCTCGGTAACACCCAGCAAACTAGCACCAGCTGCATTTCACACCGAGGAGCCCCTCCAATGAGAGGTTACGCTGAATTCAGGAACACGGCTTCCTCTCTGCCTCCTGACTTGGGACCCGCCCCGGTGGCAGCAGGTGGCAGTAGGGACCCTGCTGGCCCGTTGCAATGAGCCGTAGGTGCAGAGCTGAGCGGGTGGCATGTCCCAGGCGTGGACTGCCACGGGCCAAAGAAGGAACAGTGGTGCAGGGAGGTTCTGTACGAGTAACAGCGACGCTGGACTCAGTTTCGGGACCGTTTCCAGCACGTCGGTTCACGGGGGCCCCTGCAGCGGACGGCTTTTTCCGAGGGATTCGGAGCACGCTGTCTCGGTCTCTCGTGCCCTGTTTCCAGTGAAGGGGGCAGGCCTGTGTGAGAATAAATCAAGCCGCCGTGTACAGTACTCCGTGCCTCCACCGGGGGAATAAACGGACTCAGAGCTGTTTTCTGCCGCTCTCTGGTGTACGAGAGCGTGTTTGCTAAGATCGCTGGTTTGCAGTCCAAAAAAGTATTTTCAAAATTTGGGGTAGTGAATCAGTTGTTGTGAGTGTGTGTGTGTGTGAAATTTGTATCTTTCACATTCAGCAGGCTTTCTTAGCCATTAGTTATGACTTGGATTCGCAGAATCAGGACCTGTTGTTAGAAATGTCAGGATGACAATAATGTAGAATGCTTGATAAAAGTGAAAATGAGAAAACTCACCACCAAGGTCAAACAAAACCAACCAGCCCACCAACCAACAAATAAAAAGAAGAAAGGACGATTGCATTTTAATTTCTCACTGGGATCTATCAGACTGGATTTGAAAAAGTTTAACTTTATAAAAGTGAGCTCTTTAAACCTAAAATGTAGCAAGAAGGCTGGTGGCAATATCACAATGTTTCGTTCATAGCTTTCCCAAGAACTTGAAGTGAAATTATGTATGGTTTGTGCATGAGCTGTAGAAGTCGCGTTCCTCGTAGCTGCTGTACATTTTAAATACAATTGTTTTCTGGTCATAACAGTGATACCTCTACATTGTCGGGGATTTGGGACGTAGTGGTAAACAAAAAGAAGAAAATAAAAGCCACAGGTAACCGTGCCGGGCAGAGAGGACGTCTATGAATTTAACGTACATCTTTCCAGTCCTTTTTTCTACGTGCAATTACTTTAAAAAATGGTGTTGCCTTGGTTTTTTTAAACTGCCCTTTAGTCGTGTATAATTCGAGGGAGGGAGGGCGGAGAACGCAGAGGACGGAGGCGCGATTTTGCGAGGACTCTGGTGGCACCGCGTGAGCAAAGCCCCGCTGGGCAGCTGGCCGTGGGCTGCCCGAGGTCTCTGCTGCTTGCATTTGCGTCCTCGTCACAATCGGCGACCGCCCGACAGCTCCATCATCGTCACGTTCCCGTTTGCAGGGGTGACAAGCACTCTCTGTATGACTTCAGAACGAATCAGCAGGACACACTTTTCTCGTGCAGCTGATTAACTTCAGAAACGTGCACTGTCCAGCTTGCAGCCCGATGGCGGGGACGCCGTGGCTAAGACTCTAGCAGGCTCTCCTCGCTGTTTTAACGAGAAAGCGCCCGCCTGTCGGGAAATGTCTACCTTCCAGCCCCCTGTGTGAGGGCCCTGTAGGATGAAGCAGGGACTCAGAAGACAACTGTGACAAATTTACGTGCAAGCCAGGGGCTGCAGCGAGGGCCTGTGAAGTTAAAAACCTGCCACAAAACCGTGCAGAAAAGAGAGAGAGAAAAAAACCCCTCACACTCTCGCTCTATCCCTGAAAATAAATAGTTAGGCCAGGGTGACTCGACGAAACAAACGCCCTCGCACTTCATCACCAGAAAGCTTTGCAACAGAGCGCAGACGGGAGCCCGCACCAAAGCCAGAAGAACAGAAATAGCTGTGCGCTTCAGCCGGGCGTGTCTCCGTATTGTACTCAGCGCGAGGATATTAATTTCACAGTTTTCACAGATAAGTTTAAACATAGGAACATGTCACAAATAAGCAGCAATCTCCTCGAGGCCGGGTCAGCTGGGATTTCACAGTCTGCAATTTTTAAATTCAGCCGCGTCCCCAAGGGCCAATCAATATTGGTGGCAATTATTCTTAGTACACAGTGCAAATGAAATGGGTGTTTTTTCTTTTCTTTTCTTTTTTTTTATCAAGGTGGGAGACTGTGATATAGAAACAAGCCAATTCCCCTGTGGACGGCAATTGCACTGCTAACAGCTGCACCAAGGCGGCTGTGGGCCTCTTTTGCCTGTTTCTCGAAAATAGCCCAATAATGACCCCATTATTTTAACCTTCAGCGCTAGCTGGGTTTGATAGCAAGCTCGGGAAAACCTAACTGCGTGTCAGACAAAGAGAGAAGGAACCAAATAAATAAACAAGCCAGGGGTGCCTCCGAAAGCAGCTGCCGGGAGCGGGAGCGTCGCCGTAAGCCCGGGTTTTATTTACGCCCTGGTTTCTAAGCCGCAGCCTCTGGAGGCCCGGCGCTTGGGGTGCGGGGCTGTTCTCACCAAGCAGAGCCCGTTTACATTCGAGGGAAAGGAGGAAAAACCTTTTAAAAAATCTCCAAGAGGCAGATGCTGACTAATGCAAATCTCTGGATTTCAGTCTTTGATAGGTTAGTTTTTTTTCTTCCTTAAGTTTTTTCTATTTTGAGGTGCTTGGGGAGGGTGAGAAATAAGGAACAGAAAATCGAAGAACTGGGCCTCAAAATGACAGTTCAAGTTTCTTTTTTTAAAGATTTTACTTATTTATTTTAGAGAGAGGGGAAGAGGGGGAGAAAGAGAGGGAGAGAAGCATCAATGTGTGGGTGCCTCTTGCGCACCCCCTACTGGGGACCTGGCTCACAACTCAGGGGTGTGACTGGGAATTGAACCAGCGACTCTTTGGTTCGCAGGGCGGCACTCAGTCCACTGAGCCACTCCAGCAGGGCCAGCCTTTTCTTGGTGGGGCCCAAATTTAAGTTCGTTGGCACTCACTTGGCTGGCAAACCCAACCAAACCCAGGCCCCCAAAGGGGAGAAGCAGGGGCAGAAATAGTGTTCTCATTACAGCGCATCGGGGCTGGGGGTGGGGGGCTGAGTCCCCTGGTCCTCGGAGTGGGGCTCCTGGTGTCTGTAGCTGGACCCGGTTGGGCTTCCCGTCCCTCAGTGCCGGACGCCTGGGCAGGCCACCCGATTAGACGGCAGAAACACACATAGTCGTTTGCAGGTCATTACTTTCATCTCCCTGCTTGTTTGGTACTAAACTCACTGATGCAAAAGACCTCCTCTCTCCCCACCAACCACAAAACATCAGCTCGTGGCCCGGGCTGCTGGTCCTGCCCTCTGAGCAGACAATGTGAATGCATTTGGGGTGACTGTGTGAGAAGTGACAGATGCACTGTTTTCCCCAGACACAAGAGAAGACGCGGGTGGCTGGTGGTGCCCACTGGGTGCCTCCCACCCGTGCCTCTGAGTGGGCAGCTCCCTCCGATGAGTGGAGTCGGAATCGCCCTTGGGTACTCCGGGCTCTCGGGTGGTCTCTGGTTCCAGATGGCACCGCTGGAAGGCGGGTGTAGCCTCTTCTGAAATGCCGCTCTGAGAACCGACGTAGCAGCGTCCTGCAGCGTACCTGGGCCAACGCCCTTGGCCGCAGAGCTTCTGTCCAGGTCATCCGTTTCTGTGTCAGCGGCCACTCCGGGGCCCAGGCGGCTCCCGGCAGCAGCCGTATTTCTTGTTTTGCTTATGAATCTGCAGGACGGGCAGCGCTTGCCAGGCAATTGCTTCTGCTCCACTCGGCTTCGGGGGGAGCGGTCCGTAGGTGGGTGACTGGGACCTTCACCCGCAGGGCTGGGCCCTTAGCTGGCACTGTGGCCAGGACACTACCTGCAGTGCCCGCATGTGGCTGCTGGGCTTCCTCGCAGTGCGGCGGCAGGGTTTCAAGAGGGAACACAGAGAGGGGACGAGGGGGTGGGGGGAGAGAGAGGGAACTGGCCCTCACGGCCAGGACATTTCTTCATTCGACCAACCAACCAACCAACCCAAACCTGCACAGGACACGGTCAGCTCCCCCGGCCAGGCGCTGGAGGTACAGCAGGAAACACAGCTCTGCTCCCCGAGTGCAGCCCGACGGGAGGTGCGGCAGGCGGTGAGGCTGTCACAGCGCCGTGTGACGGGCGCTGAAGCCGGGAAACTGCAGGAGCGCTGGAGGGCCACCTGCCCCAGGGGAATGGGGGCACTGGGGACGGTGTCCTAGGGGAATGACATCAAATCTGAGTGTGAATGACTTAGGCTGGTGGTGCTGGTGGTGAAACGAGGCCCCGGCAGAGAGCAGCACGTGCAAAGGCCCGGGGGCGGCCAGAGGCCGGGCCTCTCTAGGAGCAAAGGGAGCTGCGTGTGGCCGGAGCACCGTGGGCGGAGGATGTAGGAGACAGACGTGAAGCTGAAGAGGGGAGTCGGGGGCCAGCCCCGCAGGGTCGTCAGTCTCCTGGTCACTTCAGGTAAGGACAACCGCAGTGCTGGGTGTCAGAGTGCTGGGTGTCAGAGTACTGGGCGTCAGAGTACTGGGCGTCAGAGTACTGGAGGGGAAAGGGGGTGACTCGGTGAGGTCGGGGGCCCACATGTCGACGCTGAGCATTCAGGTAACTGCCCAGGAATGTCGACCCGCAACTGCCCGCGTTGACGCCCGTGCCCTCGTCCCACAGACAAACGTCCCCCGAGAGTCTGCTGCGGCCCGGGCGGGCCCCGCGGCTGTGGGGTCACAGGGCAGCCACACAGCGGTGTTTGCTTTCCGTGACCCACAAGGGGGACGTTGGCGTCTTCTCCATGGATACTCTAGTGGCTGGGGTACGGAGGAGGGGCCAGACTGACGCCAGCAGTGGGGTGACAAATGCTACCTGGCCAGGGTCGCAGCCGAGGTACCACCGGGATCATGCGTTCCAGTCCTGGCTGTAACCAGGCGAAACCACGTGGCGGCCTCCCTGCCGCGGAGCCCGAGCCGACCGCGTCGCTTCACACCAGCGGGGACCGGCATGCGAGCCCCCGTGGGCTTCTAGAAAGCATGAGATCCAGTCGGCCTGCAACCTCACACTAGTTTCAGGGCTGCAGCACGATGTGGCATCTGTCCACATCACGAGATGGCCACCATGACAAAGCCAGTTGGCATCTGTCACCACCCATAGTCACAGAACTCTTCTTTCTTCTTGCGATGAGAACTTTTGAGGTCTCTTCTCTCAGCAACTTTCAGACACGCAGCACAGTGCTGTGGCCTGCAGTCACCACGCTGGACATGACGCCCCCGGGGTCACCTTCCAACAGGGCGTCTGTAGCTTTAAAGTGACTCCCTTGGCCCCTTTCCCCCACCCACCCCTTGGTTTTTGTGTTTTAGATTCCACTTACAAGTGAGGTTATACAGTACTTGTCTTTCTCTGACGGACTTATTTCCCTGAGTGCAACCCCCCGAGGTCCGTCCACGTTGTCACTGATGGCGGGATTTCCCTCGTTTTTATGGGGGATAAACACTCCCCTGTATGTGCACACCACGCCTTCTTCATCCATCCGTCCGTCCGTCGGTGGACTCTGAGGCTGTTTCCATACCCCATTGCCTTTTTGGGTCGATGGCTTGAAACGCTCACATGCAGATGAAATCTCCGCTTGACCGAAGGCTCGAAGGCTCCTGAGAAACGGAGAAGGCTGCGGGGACCCAGGCAGAGCCCCGCCCCGTGCACTCGCCGGTTCCTGAGGTTCAAGGTCAGCTTGCAGAAAGCTAATTCCCAGAAGCACCCTGTGCTGAAACGTGCGCTAGACCCCCGGTCTGGGTCCGGGCAGGTTTCGGTTTTGCGGTGGAAGCCAGAGGCAGGAGCCGAGCGGGACCCGAGTTTGCGGAGAGAGGACAGCAGCTCCCCCACCGCCCAGCTCAGGTGTTCTGGAAGGAAGGCCATGTGGGGGCAGGGCGTGACCCCTGAAATGAGAAGCCCTGCAAGGCCTGCAAACCCTCGCCCCGAAGGGGCTGAGGTCAAACTGTGGGCAGTTGCCCACACACAGGCACCAGGTCTCTATCTCTGAGTCCTGCATGCACTTCGAGTTTGAGGTCGGGTGGCGGTGGCAGCCCCTGGGCGGGGGTCCCTGGCTCTGTCCCCGCCTTCCTTCCCCGTATCCCTCTCCTCGCTCCCGGGGCACCTAACGAATACGACAACCGGAGAGACCTGCTGGGAGCCGCCGCTCTCTGGCGGGGGGTGGACAGGTGACCTCTCCCGGGGCCCCCTCTCTAGCTCCCTCCTTCTCCTTCTCTCCGGGCTGGGAGTCGGGGCTGCACCCCGCTCGCTGGGCTCCGCCTGTCTGCAGCTGCATGGGCTCGGCCCCTGGGGGCCGCGGGCGGTGCGCTCCGGCCCAGGCCCCAAGCAGCCGCGCTGGTTAATTAGCACTGGTGCCCGGGACGCCCCATCTGCTCCCACACATCGCGTCCCCCGCCCACCTCCCCAGCTCCCAGACCAGGCAGGGTTTGCATCTTCCCACCCTGCTGTCCCTGGAGTTGCTCCCTCCTTAAGCGCCTTGTCGTGGGGCCACAAATCAGCTGTCACAGATCTGGGTGAATCCCACTCTCCACTCTGCTGCAGGACAGGTTGGGACAGGTGGGTGGGGAAGCAGGGGACAAAGCGTGGGGTGGCTTTCCCAGTGACTCTGGGGCCACTTCGTCCTTTGTCAGGAGCGGCCCCAAGAGGACGGTTGGGGGCAGTTCTGACGTCTCAGCTGGGCTCCCCCGAGCACAGGCTGGGGCAGCTCCCGGATTCGGTGGTTTCTTCGGGGCCTTGGGGAAGCAGGGCTGGGCAGGGGCAAACAGACTGGGAAACGGGCGGGGGGAGAATCTCGGAGGGACGTCATCATAGACAGTGATGCCGAGGCCACAGGGAGCTGCAGGTGTCAAGTGTCTCTAAGTGGGTCGCTTCCCAGGTGGGCTCAGGACACATGAGGTCTCTCCAGGTGCCCCCTCACCATCCCTCGGGCAGGAAGCCCCAGGCTGCGGGGAGATGGGCTCCAACCCGACAGCCCCACGGACAGGCTCCGGGACTGGCGCCGATCTGCGAACACTGGCCGGCCACCTGCTGCTGCGTCGTCGCGGCGCCAGGAGCCGCCGAAAGGGCTGGAAGGCAGGCTGCCGTCTTGGGGCGCTGAGGAAAACGCCGTCATGAAAGCATGAGGCTCTCTCCGATGTGAGACCCTCCCGGTTCGGGGCTGAGACAGTGTGAAGATCACCGGGGCTGTGGGGCAGGTCCGGGTCACTCCCCGCCCCAGCGGGCATAGTGGGGGGGGGTCCTGACGCAGAACCGGCCTTTGCTCCCCGGACGGGAGGGGCACCCTGCAGCGTGCAGAGAGGCGGCTCGAACGTCAGTGTGGGGTGGGATGGGGACACCCAGCCAGGTGCCCGCCTCGGCCTGGCTCCTGCCGGTCGCCGGCTCTCCCCGGTGGTCTCGGGTTGGCGTTTCGTCCTTCTGTCTCCGCCGTCACGTGGCGTCTTCCTCTGTGTGTCCGTGGGCCCCACACGTCCTTCTCTTCACCAGGACTCTGTCATTTGATTCAGGGCCTAGTCGAACTGGATGGCACCTGCCGTGGCCCTATTTCCAAATGAGGTCACAGTCTCAGGGGCCAGGGTTAGGATTCCAACCCATCTTCTCGGGGGCAGGGGGACACCCTTCCACGCGCTCTGACTGCGGTTCACCGGACACGTCGCCTGTGGCAGGGACACTGGGATGTGCAGCCGCAGAACCGTCGTTGACAGTCCCCACCGCCCTGCAGCCCGGGACTTGTCACCCTCCGAGAGGCCGGCCTGGGGTGTGTCCTGCACCGTCAGCTCCACGCCTGCGAGGAAGAAGGTCAGGAGGGGGCACAGAACCCAGGGGTCGGGGGCCGCAGCTCAGCACGCTGAGCCCTGCGGGCAGAGCCGGGACCGAAATGTCCGCAGGGCGGGGGGACACCTGTGGGAGGGAAATGGATGTGCCGTTAGAGTCGGGCCTCGCGGAACAGAAGTTGAGCCAAGTGTGGGCCACTTTCATTTTCTGAAGCTCCCAGCTTATTACGGAGAAAAAAGAAGGCACGCCCCAACAGGGTTTCATAGAAGTCG
>CM052539.1:191171728-191307831 GCA_028533065.1 Trachops cirrhosus
GCCGGCTCCCATCGGGCTGCACAGGGCCGGTGCGTCTGCTTTGCTCGGACACTGCACCTACTACCTGGCCTTTCTCCGCCTCCTGAGGTCGGGCAGCCTCCTTGGACAGGGTTTAGCTGGTGGGAACAGGGATGCCTGTGACCTCTAGCACGGGTATGGCGACGGGGAAACACGGAAAGAACCCCTCCCCCGCCCTTGGAGCGCAGCCCTTTGGTCCACTGGCTCGGTAGGTGTCGCCTCTGTGAGCTGTGGCACTTGGAGCTGGCCTCCCGCAGCACCCAGGGCGAGCGTGGCGCCCTAAAAGCCGCACCACCCACGCGGAGCGCACAGCTCCAGGGAACAGGGTGAGAGGGAGGGAGGGGCGCACTCTTGCCTCCCAAAGCAGCTGGAACCGACCCGGGACCCCCACAGCGCCGACGCTCCGTCGAACATCCGCTCGGGTCACTTTAATTTCCCCGGGGTGGGGGCAGGCAAGGGGGAGCCCGACAGTCCCCTCCTCCGGGAGAGCAGGTTCCGAAGGCGCTCCTTGCCGGCCCTGCTGTCCTGGGCGCAGGGCGCGGGGGCGCGCAGGAGCTGGGCGGCGGGAGGCCGTGCCGAGGTCGCGCCGCGGGCCGTAGGGCGCTCACTTGGAGAACTGCGCCGGCACTGTGGCCAGGCCCAGGCCCGCCGGGACCAGATGCGGGAACTTGCAAACGGCGCAGGTGCAGAGGCCGGGGCCGCCTGCGCCGCCTCCGGGGAGCGCGAACTGGCCGCACGGCGGCTCCTCCAGCGCCACCGACAGGTACTTGGCGGGGCGCAGCGCCTCGGGCGGCCCCACGGCGCCGGGCGCCAGCAGCACGGAGCCCGGCGCGGCGGCGAGCAGGGGCAGGCCGGCCAGCAGCAGGCGCGGCGCGGCCGGCCCGGCGCCCTCGCCCAGCGCGCGGCGCAGCTCCTGCAGCGAGCTGCCCAGCAGCAGGATGTAGTTGCGGGCGAGCAGCAGCGTGGCGATCTTGGAGAGCTTGCGGCCCGGCGCGCCCTGACAGTGCGCCGCCGAGTAGGGCAGGATGACCTCGCGCAGCGCGTCCATGGCCAGGTTGAGGTCCTGCATGCGCTTCCGCTCGCGGCTGTTGATCTTGCGCCGCAGCTGCTGTTGTTGCTCCTCTTTGGGGTCCGCCCGCGAGCAGCCGCCGGCGTGCGCTCCCGGCCCCGCTCCGGAGCCCGGAGTTTCGGCGGGCGCCTCGGGCTTCTCGCGAGCCGTCTTGGGGAGGAGAGGGGCCGTTGTGGAGGAGGCGGACGAAGAGGAGGAGGAGGGATGCTGTCGGTAGCCCACCAGCTCGTACAGGGAAGCTCCGAGCTGCACGTCTCCCGGACGCTGTGGCCGCAGCATGGTCGCGGGGGCCGCGTTCACGCGCGCCTGGGAAACCGCATAGTACATCTGGGGGGTAATGGGGGCAGCCGAGGGCGCCCTTCAGGAACGCCCCGGGGTGGACCCTTGGGCAGACTGCCCCTCCCCGCGGACCTGCGCGCGGGGAGCCGACGGCAAGGCAGCCGCCAGTCCGGGACCCCTTTAAAACCGATTTGGGAACCTGCGGGGCCCGGGGCGGCCGGGTGCAGCCAATCGGGGTGCGAGGCCGGGCGCAGACGCGTGCTCATTGGCCACCCGCCTGAAGCGGGCGCGGAGGGGCGGCTGGCACCGCTCAAGGAGGTTATTGTGAGCGCCCTGGTCACAGGACAAGCCCGGGAGGGAGGGAGGGAGGGGCCAGAGGCGTCTTTTCGAGTGACGCGCTGTTGTTCACGGAGCTCTGCTTGCAGTGGCGAAGCTGAAACTCCTACCTCCTTCCCTCTCTGCCTCGACTCTGTGGTGCATATATGTGTATGCATGTGCTTACTGCAAACTGTGATCAAAGACACACAACGTAAAATAGTCCATCTCAACCATTTTTAAGCCTGCAGCTCAGTGGTGTTCGGGACGTTCGCGTTGTTGCACAACCAACCCGCAGAACCTTTTTCGTCTTGCAAAACTGAAACTAATCTCATTAAACAACAGTTGCTCTCCCCCTTCCTCCTCCCCCGAACCCCTTGGCAACCTGATACTTCCATCCCTGACATTGAGGACTCCCGGTGCCACCTGGAAGTGGAAGCATAACTACTTGTCTTCACTGACCAGCTTATTCCATTTAGTGCCTTGTCCTCAATGTTCATCCTAGCGGTGCACGCTTCAGAATTTCCTTTCTTTTTAAGGCTGAGCAGTCCTTTCCCTTGCCGGTGAGCTCCTCACTTTGTTTATCTGTTTGTGCATGCCGAGGCGGTCGGGTAGCTCCCACCTGTTGGCTCTCGTGAATAATGCTGCTATGAACTTGGCCGTAATGTGGTTTGTTTGTTTGTTTTCTAAATACCTGATTTCCTGCCAGGGTTTAAAAGTATAGTTTCACCTTCATTTTCACCAAGTTTCGAGAACAACATTTCTGGGTTCAATGGCCAGCAGCGTGCGTGTGGCTGCTCCCCGCCACTCCCTGTCGCCTCCCTCTCGGTGAGAAGGCGTTTAGGGCCCAGGAGCTGCCTGGGTCTGGCCTCTTTCCTCCTCAAGGGATGTGTGTTCATCTTATCAGTGACCGGGCTCTTGCTTAAGCAAAAACTCGCACAGCGATTGGCCTCTCATTGGGAAAAAACAAAACAAAACAGAACAGAACATACAAAACAACGCACATCTGTTGAGGGGACGGGACTGGGGTGTTCTCTTCCCCAAACACGACAGCATCACTCGGCGGCCACGGAAGTTTCTAGCCTGTCCCCGGGGCACCTTGCCGTCATATCAGGGCAAAGTGGCACGGGCAGATGGCCTGTTGTACGTAACCCTCTGCCATCCCGCAAGGTAGTCACCCTGGGGCTGTTGAAATGTAACAGGTCACGGTGCAGTCGAGCCGGAAATTCAGTCCCCGCTGCACTAGCATTGCTTCCAGGGCTCGGCAGAGTCCGGCGGTGTGTCCGAGGGCCCACACGGAGGTCGTTCTTGTCCTTAGGAAGCTCTGCAGACGGAGGGCCAGGGTGCCCGAAAGAAGGCTCGATGCCTCCTCGGTCCTCTCCGGTGGCAGCAGAGGGGCGCCGGCCCGGGAGGCTGCCCGCCCACCACGGGGGAGGCGAGTCCAGCCGCAGGAGCCCACGGGCTGTGCTGGCGACGTCAGGCCTGCACCGGCCTCGTTTTCTTCCTCGGATCTTTGTCCCCTAGGCTGCCTCTGGTCTCTGCCAGCAGCGGCCTCCCTGTGCCTCAGGTTCAGCCCCTTCTTCTCGGAGCCTTGGGGAGTCCTCCTCGTCTCCCCTCCTCTCCCGCTTGGCAGACCTCCGAGAGCGCATCCCGAGCCCGTGCTACCTGCAGCCACCTCTGCGCTGGCTGTGACTGTTCCGAGGGCGGGTCCCCCGTCCGTTTCCGTGCCCTCTCACAGCCCTCTTTGTGCTTTGCAACTGCCCTGTGCCCCGGGGGGTCTGAGGGTGGTCTGAAGTCTCCACTCGCTCAACCCCCAACACTGCGTCAGTCCACGAGTGTCCTGTGGGTGTCAGAGAGAGGGGAGGACCCTGGTGGGACCCCTCCCCTGCACCCCCAGGGGGCCCTGACTTGGCATGATGTTGGGGGACCTGCCTAGGGGGAGAGGAAGAGGCCTGGGCAGGAAGGGGCTGTGACCCCAAGCAGAACTAGACAGGAAGGAGGAAGGCCAAGGAAATCACCTTCAGACTTTCTAGCAGGAGGTTTAACACCTCACTAATTATCACCTTTTTAAACCATCTGTACGGAAATCCCAGGGGGATTCCCTCTAGCTGGACCAGGCTCCCGGGGAGCTGGGGGGGAGGGGACCTCAGTGGGAAGGATGGGTCATGGGCAAAAGGGGGGTGGGCAGAGGCCAGCCTAGAGCAAGCCAGGACTCATGGGTTCAGGGGTTCCAGCCATGTCCCAGAAGAGAGGGTCCCCGGACCCCAGACCCATGAACCGGCGTCAGTCCCCGTGGCCATGCCCACCCTCACGCTGAGGAAGCCCGCGCCCTGGGGCCAAGGTGCCAGGCTGCGGACGGCCTCCCCTCTGGCTTCCTCCCCGTCCACGTCCTGCCCACAGGAAGCGGAAGCGGGTGAGAGAGACAGCAGCCAACCTCTGACAGGGGGGCCCAGATAGCACCCTGGACGTTTCCCACCCACACCAGCAGCGCCCCCAGGATCAGAGAGGGAAGTAGCCATGCTGCTGTCCCCCGTAGTTCCCCCTTACTGGGGTGTCCCTGAGGGTCCCCCTTAGCCCTTGACCACACTGCATCTCCGTCGTGGGGAAGGAGGGCCCCTCCCATCCCCGGCCAAGGACACCGTCGCGCGGACACGCTGGCCTGGGTGTGATTACAGGCCCCCGGGGGGGCCCGAAGATGGCTGGGGGTAGCCGTGCGGCCCGGCCTGGGCACAGGGTTTGGCACTTGTTGAGGAGAAGCTGGAGACTTGGAGGCCCCTTCTGCTGGACCGGAGCTGCAGCGGCATGCAAAGTGTGACAGCTGGCCAGGGCCAGCAAGTCATTATGGCCCCTGGCAGGGCCCTGCGGCTGTCTGAGAGGGAGGCAGCTGCCCGGCGGCTCACATTCAGGACGCGCTTGGGGAGCAACTCGCGCCCACCATAACAACGCCTTGTCTCCGCCTGGAGGGGCTCGTGCGTGTGTGCGTGTGTGTGTGTGTGTGTGTGTGTGTGTCTGTGGAGGCTCCAGTTTCAGGTGTGTGTCTCTGGCTTCCTTCTTCCCTTACAGAACCTAGAGCAGCTCCCGCCCTTCGCCCCGCCCCCTCCGGCCCATTGTCCACACCACCCCCAGCCCTGCAGCCCATCGAGTGTTGGGTCAAGAAGCTCCAACCTTCGCAAGGGTGGACAGTGGGGACCTGAAGCCCGCGGGTTCTGTGAGAGGCATCTGTGGTTTGGACAAAGCCCGTCCACCTGCTCTGAGCACAGACAGGCTGTGCCCTGCAAGCCTTGTCCCCCACCCCCACCCCGCTCAAAGACCCCGACCTCCCCCTCGACGCCGCCCTCCTGCAGAAGGCCAGCCAAGTGTGAAAGGCCGTCTTTGCTATAACATGCTGTTCAAACGGGCTGGAGCTTGGACCCGTTACGACAGAGCGGAGTTCACTTTTTAAAGTGCTGCTTTCTGCTAAGAAAGGCGAAATCCTCTGGAAAGTTTCAGTTACCCAGGAGGCGTTGAAATTCATGCCATCGCTGTGGGAAGTGGCGGCTACAGCTAGTGCTTGCCCTAGATTGGGCTCCTGTCCCGTTCAGGAGAGGGGCCTGGGCTTCCCTGTGGGGGGGGGGACAGCGGAGGAGGGTAGAGACGGAAACGGGGAGGGAACGGGCTCACCCTTCGGTGAGCGTTCTCGGACGGATGGAGTGGGGCTCTTACTGACCAGAGGTCCCCCCTCTCGCCTGGGACCGTCTTGGCAGGATCTGAGTCACACTCAGAAACAGTTCAGGTTAAACGAACGCTCCTGCTGGGAAAATTGGAAAGAACGGGAATTATGTTCATTTGCAGAGGGAGTGCCAGTTAATCGACTTGTTATGAACTGATACAGCATGTATAGTCACTTACAATGTTGTCTTAAAGCTACAAATGGTCGCCATTGTCCTTATTTCTGTGTGGCAGGCCACAGGGGCAGGAATGTAATCTCCTGCGTTCTGATTAAAACACTGAAGATTATCAAATGCACTGGACATGATTTTTTAAAAATATTTTAAGGAGGTTTATTCTCTTTTATTTTAAATAAATGCCATTTGCACCTGATTTTAAGAAAATTTACTACTTACGATTATTTCTAAGTCCAGATTTGTCCTGTGGCTTTTTTTTTAATGTGGAAAAAAGTTAAAAGAAGAGTAGGAAAAGAAATTAGGTGGCATTTGAGTATTTCTCTCAGCTTTTTTTTTACGGTAATAAGCTTCACTCGGCTGTTGGTCACCGGGCCCGGAACTCAGGGCGCCCCACCAGATGTGGGGCCGTCATCGCTTCTGTGAGTCCGAACACTGACACTGTGCCCCTCGCTAGAGTTCCACAGTGATACAGCGTGTTACCTCCCGCTGCGGATCTGGGAAGGAATCCTCTTATTTGTAAGAGAAACGTCAAATAATCCTCGTGGAAAGCATTGGAATAGGGAAGAACATCTTTTTGTTTTAGAGCCGGTCAGAGATAGTTCCTGCCACGCCAAAACTGAAAAGCTCAGCAGCCAGACTTTAGGCAGAGAAATGGGCCGGTGCTAACGGAGCGGTGAGAATAACCGGGATTCAGTTATGCGTGCTCGCGAAGGCCACTCGGTGTCTGAAGGGCTGGTCTGGGGCAGCACTCAACTATTCTCCGAGTCCCCCGCAGTCGGGAGCTGGGGCCAAGTGCTCCAAAGGGTTACACCGGCACAATAAAAAGACACAATTTGCTTGGAAGGCTGTGGCTAATTTATAACACAATGTCCAATGTCATGGTTAGTTTTGTTGCAAAAATTTGGCAGTTTAACCCAGAGTCTCCGGGCAGCCTGAAAAGATGTGAGCGATTCTGGCTGAGCATCTCCCGCTCGCTGGAGGCTCCCAATGGTTCAAACAAGCCCTTTCAGGGAGGCGCGGGGCCAAGTGCGCTCAAAGGAATGAGCGGAAACAAAGGTGGCTCTGAAGTCATTTCCCCGCACTGGGTCCAGCCATCCGGTTTCACTCTTCCCCATTGACCGGGCAGAATGCGACAGGAAGCTCGGGGAAGAAAGGGAACAAACAGGCCGATGTGTCGGGGACAGAATGGAGCGGGGCCGGGGCGCTGAGCTGCTAAACTTTCATTCTAGGTTTTCAGAAAGGAGGGAATGATGAATTATCGAAACCTGAAAGGTAATAAAATATGGGTCACTGAAGCGCTGAGGCCAAGGCCTCAGACACCTGCAGAGACAGAAGGTTCTGGAAGTCCGCGGGGCCCGCAGGCAGGCGCCCAGGCGGACACCCTGCCCGCACACAGAAGGGGACTGTTCAGAAGCTCACCTGTTGTTTTCCGTTGGCCCGAGGTCCTTCCCGAACGCTGGCGCCGGCGCCTGCGGCTGGATCTGTCTCCAGATCAGACCACCAGCGGAGAGAAAGGCCGCGTGCAGACTCCCCGGGTGCACTTAAGGGGACCGGAGGGAGCCCGGAGGCCTCCTCCTTCCACTCCCAAGTGCCCTGACCTGGAAACATTACCCTGGATGGGCAGACTTCCCTCATTAGTTAAACACGCAGGTCACCCGCCTCTTGTGACACCCCCGGGCTCTCCGGCTCCAAGGCTTGGCCTGGTGATGTCTTATCCAGAAGAGCCCTCTCTCCTGGCTGGACTGGGGATAAAACCCAGCCCGCAGCCTTGGCTATGCTCATCTGAGCCTCGGTTTACTCATCTGCAAAATGGGAACAACAGTGTTCATCTCCGAGGGTTGTCACAAAGACCAGAAGGCACCTGGTAACTGCCTTGTAAGACGACAGCAGACGCTGGTCCTTACTGAGCACCGCTCCCTGGCAGGCTTACGTGACGCTTCCCTTCCGACAGGTGCCCCCGTCTGCTTCAGTGCACGCGGTGCACCCAGGACACGGGTTTCCCGCCCAGCCGGTCCGTGCTCCCGGCAGGCCACGGCTGCACCACCCACAGGCTCTGTTTCGGAGACGCGTTCCTGGACACCCGGACCCGAAGCCCAGAAACACCTAGCTGAATAAATTGTCCAAGTGCGACCTCAGTGTGACCCCTGGACACCACCTGAGACTCCTGAGGTGGAGGCTCGGAGGCCTGGCGCCCCAGCTCGTGGGATTCGGGACCAGACCCGTCCCCTGCCAGTGCCCCCGTTCCCTGCCCCTGAGAAGCGGAGCCTGCCCCGGAGGAGCGTGGGGAGGGCGGGCGGCCGATGCCGCGAGGTGCCCAGAACAATGCGCGTGGGCACCGCGTCAGCGCTTGTCACGCATTAAACCCTGTTACGGCCGGTTGTGTCCCCCCCAGATTCACACTGCAGTCCTCACCCTCAGGGCCTCGGGGCGTGACCTCATTTGGATGTGGGGCCCTTGCAGATGCAATCAGGGTGAGATCATCAGGGTGGGCCCTGATCCAATACGATTGGAATTCTTAAATAAAGGGGGACATTTGGACTCAGACGCACACACAGGGCGGATGCCCCATGAAGATGAAGGCAGATCGGGGTGAGGGGTCTACAAGTCGGGCCATGGCTGAGATGGCCAGCAACCACCTGAGGCTGGGAGACCCAGCACCTTGGCCTTGGACTTCCAGCCTCCAGACCGTGAGACAGTCTGTTTCTGTAGTTTGAGCCCCAGTGTGAGTGACAGCAGCCGGAACAGACCGACGCAGGTGCTGAGCTCCCTGTTCCGTGACCTGGGGGTGGGGGGTGGGGGGGCGGGCTCTACAAACTCAGTCGTCACCTGCAAGCTTGTGAACTTAGGCGGGTTCCTCAACCTCCCTGTGCCTCAGTGACTTCATCGTAAAATTTCTACTTCACAGGTACTTTTGAAAACGAGGATGAGCCCTGGCTGGTGTGGCTCGGTGGATTGAGCGCCGGCCTTTGAACCAAAGGGTCGCCGGTTCGATTTCCAGTCAGGGCACATGCCTGGGTTGCGGGCCAGGGTCCCCAGTAGGGGGACATGGGAGAGGCAACCACACATGGATGTTTCTCTCCCTCTCTTTCTCCCTTCCTTCCCTTCTGTTTAAAAAATAAATAAAAATTAAAACAAAACAACCAAGAGGATGAGATGGGTGTGGCACTCACAGTGATGATAGCCAAGTCCCAGGGTGCAGGGGGGTGGGGGGGCTGGGGGGGCTTGTTAAATGCAGATTCTGGCTCAGCGGTGGGGGGGTCTCCCAGAGGAGGTGGGTGCCCAGTGTGGTCCCACACTTGGAAGTAGCACCTGTCGAGGGCCACCGTGACCTCGGTTTTCCTTCTAGAATGCGAGGCTGCTTGCAGAACAGTGTGTTTACAATGAGTCCTCTTTTCCTCACCCTGGCGCTTGGGCACGGAACGGTTTCCTGTGGTCTCCATCACGCTTCCAGGGAGAGCAAAGCTGCTTTGGAGAGAAGGGTGAGGAGAGGCCCCGGGCAGCCGCCCGACACCCAGAGAGCTTCCCAGCAGCGAGCGGACAGGTGGTGGGTGGGCTGAGACCGGGGATGTGTCCTGTCTGGGGGGGGGATGGATGAGATGCGGAGGGTGTGCGGCTACCTGGAAGGCGCAGGGCAGACGTGCAGCGTGGAGCCGAGCCCGTCCGTCCTTCTGTCCGTCTGCCCTCGCCTGGAGCCTCTTCGCTGTGCTTCCCCACCCTGAGCTGCCGATGTAGCCGGGCGTTTCTGCAGAGGCCTTCTCAGGTCCCCCCCACCCACACATTACCCCCATCCTTCCTGGTGCTAACCCGCAGCTAACACGGCCTCATCGCTCACTTGCCACTGGTCCTTCCCAGCCTGCTTCCCCCACTCCGGAGGGCAGCGCCCTGGCAGCGGTCCCTGCTTCACGCAGCTCCTTGAGCAGGCTTGGCCCCTACCAGGTGCTCAGCAAATGCCTGAGCGATGGACTTCAGGGGCCGCAGGTAGACAGACTGACCCAGTTCATCACACGCTCTCCGTGGGCGGAGTCCCGGGCCAGGGCCTGGAGACTGGGCTCCCTGCCATCTGGTAATTTATGATGCACCTGAGCATGCGAGGCACACACAGGTGGACACCTGCCCGGGGGACACCTGCCCGGCGGTGTCAGGTAACGGGGCTCGGAGGAGTGGGAGGAAGTCAGAGCTGCAGTGGCGGGAGCCCCAGAGCACCAGGGGCCGTGGCCAAGCGCAGCGTCCAGGAGAGCGCCTGCGCAGAGCCCGCAGCCGCGCTGCAGCAGTCTCCCGGGGAGGCCGATGCCGCGGGTCTGAAGACAATGGCTTTGAGGACGGCAGAGCTTCGCCTTACCGACTTTATTTACTTATTTTTAGAGACAGGGGAAGGGAGGGAGAGAAACATAGATGGGTTGCCTCTTGCAGACCCCCAGTCGGGGACCTGTCCTGCAACCCAGATGTATGTCCTGTCCAGGAACCAAATTATGCGTCCCTTTGGTTGGCAGGCTGATGCCCAACCCACTGAGCCACACCAGTCACGGCCGAGGCTCTGCTTTAAGTGTTTAGAAGAGGGGCAGCTATTTGGTGCCCTGGGCTCTGGGAGGGGGCTTGGCAAGCAGAGGTCTGGGTGGGTTAGGGCTGAAGGAGAAAGGAGCAGAGCCAGGGGGGACCGGGAGGGAGGGGGAGGGGTGAAACAGGGAAGCCGGGTCACCCGACCCACACCCTCTCTCTGTAATCTATTTAAAGCAGTTCCTGGAAGGATTGAGACACAGACACACCGCCTTCTGCTCTGTCATTTGGTCAGAACTGTTTTCAGAAATGTCCCAGCCTGGTTGCCCAACCGGGCAAGCGGTGGCCGCGCGGACGGGGTGTGCAGGCAGGCGCTCTTGCCCGGGGCCACGTGGCCACTCCCAACCAGCAGGACGGGCGTGCTCCCTGCCGGTGAATCCCCTCGCACTCATTCTTTAGAACCACTTTTCACATTATCTCCTTTTAGCCTTACGGCGTCCTTGTGAGGTTGGGAGGGCAACTGCCCGTGTTGCAGCTGAGGCCCAGAGAGAGTCAGGGCCAGCCCTGTATCCCTCAACACGAAGCCTGAGCCCCTCGGACTGGCGGGGACCGTCCTCTGCTTCTGCCGCCCTGTGCCTCTGTGCTCACCGACGCCAGTGCGTGTGCAAAGGAGCTTCCGCACAGGGTTTCGAGGCGTCGGCGCCCCGCTCACCAGATCTGCCAGGAGGGGACCCCATCTAGCCTACTGGTTGCCGGAATGCCAGGACATTCTAGGATCTGCTAGGGGTGGGCTTGGCGTCCATCCGTTCCCCGCCCGGTGGGAGGGAAAGGGGTGCAGCTGTGGCCACCGTCACTGCTTCCCACAGTGCCTGGGGGCTAAGGTCAGGGCCAGCTTCGTGCTCCTTCCTCCCTGTTGTGACCTTTATTCCTGGGTGCGTGGCAGCTGCCGGTCTCCAACTGAGGAGACAGGAAGCGTTTATTACAGCGTCAGTATCACTCAAGAATGATGCCTGATTCTTCCCGCTCGCAACAGAAAGAGTGGGTGAGACCAGCCCTTCTCCCCCCAGGCTTTTGGAGGCTCCCCAACACCCAAGAATTCAACTGAAGGCTCCCACAGGCTCCACCCATCCCCTCAAGCTTACTGGGTGGGGGGGTCTGCCTGCCTCTCAGACCCCTCCTCCCTGTATCCTAGCCCTCAGCTCCCCGGCCCTGCTGGAAGCCCAGCCTCACCCCTGCCTCAGCCCCTTCACTCCCGCAGCTCCCTGCCCACCGCCAGGCACAGCTGCCTGGCTTTGTTTTCTTCTCTCCCTCAAGTTGTATTACAAGTGCTTTGGTTCTTGGGGACTGGGACTGTGCCTGGGACACAGCAAGTCCCAGATAAGTACTTATGAATGAAGGACTGGATGAATGAACGAGTTAATGGGCAAATGAATGGATCCCAGCCCCCACGTTCCTGCATCACCTTCAGATGGGTTGCCCACACAAAGACCCTCTTTGCCACACTTCCTTTCGCAGACGCGTGTGTGACTCGTGGGGGAAACACCTGCCCACAGTGGATGACAGCAGCCCCTGTCCCCTCCCCCACTCCTCTTTTCCCATTTGTGGGTGGCTCCCCTGGACCGCTGTCTTTCTTTCCGGGGTCACTACACAGCCTCAGACGGCAGTGCTCGCCTGCAGTCCCCCCGCAGGAGGGTGCCTCCCCTCCCACCATCCCTGTCGGCCCCCTGCAAGGCCCTCGGGGCGTCGGGGCACAAGACGGCCGGTTCCTCCCTCCGGACTTCCCCCTGGGGCTGCGCTCAGGTTGAGCAATTGCTTTCACGCTGCAAACCGCTCTCCTTCGCTTTTGCATCCCCGGCTGGACAGTGCCATCCACATGCATCCATCGCCGCTGCTCCTGGACGGCTGAGAGAAAGTCCCCACCCTCAGGGTCTTCGGAAAGAATAACATGGTGGTTTTAAGCTGCCAAGTTTGTTCAACCACAAGATTTAACTTGAAGCAACCTCGGCCCTTGTTTGTGCAACTCTCTTGCCTGCACTTCCTAATTAGGAAAAATGTTTCCATGACCCCATAAAACAAGAAGAGGTCTCTTCCCCTTTGGACAGAGGAGTGGATTTGGCATACAATAAAAAATGCAGAGTAACGGTAGTGGTAACAAGATATTTTTCCCCCTCTCTTGTGTAAGGAATCTGGGATGGGCAGTGCCAGGGCTGGTTTGATGAGTCCCTCTAGTTTTTCACTCTACTGTCTTAATGTTTGGCTTCCACCCCCAAGATCACCTCACAGACCAGTGTGGCTGCTGGCGCTCCAGCCATTAGACTTCCATTCCAAGTGGTAGGGAAAGAATGACAGAGGGCAGAGAAGCTCACCATCCAGCTGAATCTGTTACATAGGCTTCCCAGAAGCCTGACCTAATACCTCCACTTTGGTCTCATTAACTAGACTTTATTAATCATATGTGTGTACCTAGCTGCACGGGATGCTGGGGAATGTCTCAGTCCATTGTAACTCTAAATAAAGCCAAGGTTCTGTTGCCAAAGAAAAAGCAGAGGTAAGAGGCGCTGATGGAGAAGGAAGAGAAAAAAGGCAGAAAAGAAGAGAGGCCTTCTGAGCTGCGGGCTGGCACCCATGTCCCAGACAGCTGTAGGAAGAACCGAACCTCAGGCTGGTGGGTCTCTGCTCTCCTGGCCCCGCGGGCTCCTTGGGGCCTCCCTCCCTGGTCGGTGTCCTTGGCCTCCTGCTCTCTCAGCTCCATTCCCAGCAGCTCTCTGCCACCCCCGCTGTGCTCTGGACTGCGCTCCTGTGGGGTCACACCACCCCTTTGTCACAGGTGCCACGCGGCCACACTCAGCGGGGAAAGGGGCCCAGTCTGGCTCCTCCACTGCTGGGTGATTTTGTTGGGTTTTTTTTGGTTACTGTGGGCTTCTCATTCAATATTCTGTTTTGCTTGTCCTACAGAGTTCACAGTGTGGGCCCCAGCCCTGGAGAGCCCCCCCCCAGGCAGGTTACCCCCCCATTCCTATTCTTCTGGGGGTGCTGCTCCTCGGAGTGGACTGCAGGGCCCAGACTCGGCTTTGGGCGGGCAGGGGAGGGCCTTGCCCTGGCTCTCCGTATTAGACTCTGAGTGGCTGGGAGGGGCCCCTGGAAGAATAAAAATCATCTCGACCACCCCGAGGTGGCCTCAGGACAGCCAGGAAGGGAACCTTGGATTAAGGGTGTCCCATCAACAAAGATATACATTAACCCCCTAACCACCGGGACCTCAGGATGGGACCACATCTGGGGACAGGAGGGGGGTCAAGTTAAAATGAGGTCATTGGGGTGACGCCTAATGCAATACGATTGTGTCTTTATAAAAGGGGGGACCCAGTGACAGACCCCCATGGAGGGAAGACCTTGTGAAGACACAGGGAGAAGCCAGGGGAAGAGGCCTGGGGGGTGGGATGCCCCCTCACGGCCTCAGAAGGAAGCAGCCCCGCCCGCACCTCCATCTCGGACTTCTAACCTCCAGGACGGTGAGACAGTGCCTTTCTGTCATCCCGGCCACTGGCACCGTGGCACTCTGTAACGCGGTCCTCGCACACGCATGCGCAGTGTGAGATGGTTTTTCCAGTGAGACCGCTGGGCTTGTTACCAGGATGGGGGAGGCTCCCAGCTGTGAGGAGGAAGGGGGCGGGGGGGGGGTCAGCAGCGGGGACATCCTTGTTCCGACCCCACCCCCGTTTTATCTCTGTACCTGTTGCAAAGAGGAGGTGAGACACCGGCCAAGACGTTCCCCCACCTGGCACAGCCCCACACTCCCATAAGCTTGAAATTACATTTAAAAGTGGAAATGATAAAAACGCACGTTGCTTTTAAAATGAGCCACGTGGCGTTTAGCTCAGGGATGGCCGATGGGCACACTGTGGCCTTCCTGCCCGGAGCCGGGCTGCGTGTCCACGCCTGCAGCCTGCAGCTCCCCAAACCCCGGCTCTTTGTGCGGAGAACAGGGAGCCCTCGGTCCAGCCGGGCGGACCCCCTGCCTCTGAGGGGGCCGCGGGGGGAGCGTGGACTCTGGCCTGGCAGTGGCAGGTGACAGGCCGACCCGGCCGGGCCGATGAGAAGTTCATAGGCTGTTAATACGCTGGAACCAATCGGGGAGCGCGGGCTGCCGAGCAGCCGGCGGGGGGCGGGGCGCGGGGCCGTGGGAACGCCCACACGTGTGTGCCCTGATCCGCTGCGGCAGCCGCCGGACGCACCCGGCCGCCGTGGCGTTTGTCACGCTGCACGCACATATGTCCCTCACGCTGGCTCGGGGAACAGCTAATGAAGCCCCGTGGCGGTCGCTGCCGCCCGGGGCCACTGCAAACAAGGCTGTCACTCTCCTCGGAGAGCCACCGAGGGGGGTCCGCTTTCAGTGTGTGATGATGGACGTGTTTGAAACGCATTAGGGTTCGCTTAGGGCCTTGCTCTCCCCCCTCGGTGGGGGGTGGGGAACAAATGCTGTTTTCATAACAACATTTAACCCCCCTGGTGGGCGTGGGGCTGGGCTGGGGCGGGGGGCGCTCTGAGGGTCGGCTGGTGGTGCGGCGTTGAGTGGAGCTTGCTCCCCTGTTGTTCTCCCGAGTCAGCCGGGATGGACGCCGTGTTCTGCTGTTAACAGAACGGAGGCAAATACCGCACGGCAGCCAAACGCCGGGGAGTTCTCAGGAGTGGAGACGTTTTTCTCACCTTAGCCTTTGCTTGCCTCGCCCTGGCCAAGGTGGGACTCCTCGGGAGGGTCGTTTTCTGGGGAGGCGCGTTTTCTGGGGAGGCGCGTCCCTGCGGCAGGCTGAGCTGAGTTCCACGCTCCGGCAAAGGCGCGTGTGGGCTGCAGAGCGGGCTGTGCTTTTCAGCAGAGGGAAGAAGTATCTCGGTTTAGGACCTTAGAAACGATGTCGCCTGCCGTCTGCTGTCATGGCTGGGGACAAACTTTGCTGCTGGACGCGGGGACGGTGGGAGGAGCCCCACGGCTGGCACAGGCCCTCACAGAGCGACTCCGTGGCCAGAGCAGCGCTGGCTGGTGACTTGCGGGGCCCAGTGCGTGTCGACGTGGGGCCCCTTGTGAGAGATCGAGGTGGTCGAGGTGAGGCATCCCACCCAGCGTGGGCTCCTCTGAGTGAGGGGCCCTGAGCCCCCGACGGCGTGGGTGCCACACCAAGAGCCTGGCCCACTTTCGTCCTCCGCGGAGAGAAGGGGGAAGAGGAGGAGGAACGGAGAGGCGACATCAGACCCTAACGGTGGACAGTGGAGAGCGCAGAGAAGGCGCTGCTGGGGCCGCAGGGGAGGACGTGGAGAAGGGTCTGCAGGCCCACTTTGCTCGGCGCCCAGGCGGAGCCGAAGGGCAGGGCAGGCCTGCCCACGTCAGCAGCGGTGCTTTGAAGACATCTTTGCGCTTTTCTCACTCAGGGTGTAAGACTGGGTTTTCAATTTTATGTTTCCACTCAAGCGTCTATCTGTTTAGAGAATTTGCTCCCTATAAGAACTATGCATCCGCCCTGGCTGCTGTGGCTCAGTGGACTGAGCGCCAGCCTGGGAACCAAAGGGTCGCTGGTTCGACTCCCAGTCAGGGCACATGCCTGGGTTGCGGGCCAGGTCCCCAGTGGGGGACTTGAGAGAGGCAACCATACATTGATGTTTCTCTCCCTCTCTTTCTCCCTCCCTTCCCCTCTCTCTAAAAGTAAGTAAATAAAATCTTAAACAAACAAACAAACGATGCACCTGGAACAAGCCACAATTCTTGGGACACGAGGAAGGAGGCAGGGAGCCTCCCCCACAAGAGCCTCGATAAGGACTTGCCCAGAGGCCGAGACCTCTGGCCGCAGCCGGGCACTGGCCCAGCAGCGGGGGCGCCCTGGCTTGTGGCCTGTCTGCCTCCTGTTGGCTGTGTCCCCATCTCACACACAGAGTGACAAGGTGGCCTCCAGGACCCCCGCCCACCCCACACTCTCTGTGGAGAATGAGTCCTTTGGGCCGATGTCCGTGGGGAAATGGGCTTGTTTTCCTCAGGGGAAGGTGTTGGGAGAGGACCTGTCAGGCTTTTTCTGTAATTGTGGTAAAAAACAAACAAACAAACACACACCCCACATAACATACAAGTGACCGTCTTAGCCGCCCCTGAGAGTGCGGTTCACTTGTGTCAGTGTCTCCGTGTGGATGCACCACCGCTGGCCAGCGCTTTGTCGCGCCTGTCGGGTGTGTAGCCCCCGGCCTGGTGGCAGGCCCCCCACCCGGACACAGGACCCTTGAACGCAGGCCCTGCACCCGTGGTTGTGACTGAGTGGGACATGTGCAGTGCGGGACGGAGACCCCGTTGGTCACACGTGCGTGGGTCCCAGACACAGTGTGTGACGTGCGTCTCGTTGTCTCCAAATGATCATCCTTTCAGGAAAGGGGAAAAGGGAGACTTTCAGTCACTTGGATTCTCTGGTTCACCCCTTGCAGCGACTGTGGCTTTGGTTTGTGGATCACCTCCGACACCTGTGCTGTGGAACGGACCCCCTTAACGTGTGATGACTTCGAGGCCACGCCGCTCCCCCAGGGCCTGGCCCGGGGCCTGGCACACCGGAGGTGCTTCGTCAGTCCTTGGGGAGCGGGGAGTGACCTTGCGGGCGTTCAGGATGGACGGGAGGAGGGCGGGTACATGACATCAGCATGTGACCCGCACCAGGGGCCACAGTCCTTGCCGGGGATCACTGTCTGGGAAAAGCTGCTGGGGCGTCAGGGGCCAGAGGGGGCGCACAGAGCCGGGAGACCAGAGAGTTTGGCCTGGGGGATCCCCTTTGGAAGGGGAGGTAAGGAAGTCTCCGCGGGGGCTGCTCTGAGTGGCGCCCTGTGGCCCTAGATGAGGAGGCAGGTGGGCAGGAGCTGCAAAGCCTCCTGGGAGGAAGTGTGCAGCGGGGCAGAAACCGACAGAGGCCTGGCTGGGGGGTCCAGTGGGGGCTCCGTGTGGGCCCCAGAGGAGCAGGGAGAGGCCCTGGAGGGTTCGGAACCGAACGTGTTGTCGGCTCTGGCCGAAATAGAGCAGGATTTGCAAGTTTATACACAGCCTTTCCAAAGAATGAGAAGAGAGCCTAGGAGCACTGGCGAGGAAGCCCTCTAACGAGGGGGGTGGGGGTGAGGTTCGGGCTGCAGGGCAGGCGGGTCCCCACTCCCTCGGAGAGAGTGTGTCTACAGCCTCATGCAGGACAAGCAAACCGGGGCATCAGCCATTTTTACCCCCGCCCCAGCCCCTCACTGAGGACACCTGGCGCAGCTCCCCGGGGGGAGCAGGGAGCCTCGGCCTTTTCTCCCCGATGAGTGTGTGCCTGTTAGCAGCCGGGCGACTCACCAGGTGTGGGAGCACGCACGCCCCAGGACCCGGAGGGGGACAGCACCCAGCCCAGGGGAGGCGTGAGGGGCGCACTCGCCTGCCAGAACGGCGGGGTTTCCCAGCATGCCATTGGTGGAGACGGGTTTGGGGATCGGTTGGAAATTCACCTGCCAGATGAAGCCACCATGTGGGCTCGTGGGCCAATCACGACCTTGCTCGGGGCCGGTTTCTCCGTCTCTGAGGCGGGGCCGCTGCAGAGCTCGGTGGGCCAGGAGGGTGGAACCGCCCCCCAGAGGCTGACTAGAAGGTGTGGGGTCAAACATCCCTGGCGTGGATGCTAAGAGCAAACCAACCAGCCTCCTGAGGGTCCCGCCGCGCAGCCGGGTTTGAGAGCCACGACATCAGGGCGCCGCGCCCACTCCGTGAGCTCGCTGCACGGTCAGAAGGACGCCAGAGTTGTCCCCGTGCTCCAACCTGGCTCGTCTCTCAGGGCCAGCTTCGGTCCCCACCCTTCCCAAAGCGTTCCCAGACCCTAACCTGTCCTTTCTTCCCATCTCCTAAGTCACTGCTCGTACAACAGCTGTCCTGTAGGTGTGGAACATTATTGGGTGTCATCACCCACCCCACGGTCTCTTCAGCTGGCCCTCCAGCAGGGCTTGAGCCTCACGGGGTGCCCGCCGCCTCCCTGCAGCCCAACGGCGGAGGAGGGCGCGGACAGGTCCCTGACCCACCCCGCCCGGCCCCTCACCGCTCCGCTCCCTGCCAGTTCGGCCCAGTGAGCACCCCTCTGCAATTCGGTCCTCTCCAAGGGGCGCGATATAGTTTGTTCATTTTAGTCATCGTCATGCCGACCCCCTCTGTGTTTATTCCTTGTGATTTCATTAGCGCCAAGGTGACAGCTGGGTTTGTTCCATGACTTGTTACATTTCTCAAGTTACTCGCCTGTCCGGGAACGTTCTGCTTTGATCTGGAAAAGACTGTGCGTCCCACCCAGCGCGGGTGAGAGCTGTGCTTTTCTTAGCCATTGTGAGTTCCGCTCTCTAGTCCTGGGCGGGGATTGACACTCTAATTGGGGATGTGCATGTGGAAGGGGGAGGCGGCGTCTTGGGGTGTGGGGGCAGCAGGGCGGGTGCAGTGCCCTGTGTCGGAGGGAGATGGCTTCCTCTGTATCACGTTTCCCTGTTTTCCAGCCTCTTCTCCCTTTGTTTCTCCTCCGTCTTTGACATTATTATTGCCCTTCTTTAGAACAGTCATAATTGGTGAGTGTCCATTATAACGTCGCCAGCATGGGCTGGGAGGACACCTGCTTCGGACGTTCCGGAGAGAGGGATGCTGTCACCCCGGCGAGGGTCGACCTGCCGCCAGACCCTGCTCTCCAACAGAATTTCCCCGAATTTCCAGGCGATCAGCTAGGCGACCTGGCTGTGCCGTGTCACGGTGGGTCCTGGGTGTCTCGTCGCTGCAGATTTAAAAGCAGCCGGGCTCCTGGCAGCTGCAGACGTGAGACGTGTCCAGGGCGTGGCAGCCCCCCCGCCCGGAGCAGCGGGACCTCTGTCATCACAGGTGCATCGCTGCGTAGATGCCCGCCCCTGCTGTCTCCCCTCACTGTCCCTCGGGACTCTTGGTCACCCTGCGGCATCGGCCACAGCGGAGCTGAGGCCCTGCCGAGGGGAGGGAAGAAATGGACTTTTCTCTCTCACCACCGCTCACCACGGCCCCGCGCTCCGAGCACCGTTTCTGGGGCACCGTCGCCTGCTGTGCCGTAATCACACTGTCCCTTATTGGGGGACAGCGTGATTGGGCTGTTTCAGCCTTCCCCACCCTCGGGGACTCTCATACTTCCTCCCGGGGTGCCGCGCCCTGTGACTCCCCCCGAATCTCATAAGCCTCCTCCTGCTGAACCTTAGTCCAGCGGTGGTTGGCTCTCTGTGTGCCCAGTTTCCACACGGTGGCATTTTTGTGTGACAGGTTCCGTAGGAGCGGCATCTGGGACGGGTTTGAGCAAGTCGGGGGTCGGTGCTGTCAACAATAAACACGAGCGAAACGCCACGTGGGTCCTGGGTGGTGTGCCCACCACTCACCTCCAGGATGGACGGAGGACTGAACAATGTTAATTTCTTAATCGCGCCAAATGCTCCAAGGCCAAGCGGGACGGCGACATTAGGGAGCAGGGCACACGGAGCTCTCTGCAGTCACAGTGACTCTTCCCTGGATCTAACAGGGCTCCCAATAAAGAGCTTACTTAAAAAGCAATACATTTGTGGAGTAACAGAACATCGAGAGGGACCGCGTGCACCTTTAGAAATGCCGGTGCAGCGTCGTCCCTGGGATGCCTGGCCCGCCACTGCACCTCACTCTCGGCCTGGTGATCCATGGCTGGGCTCCCCGCTTCTCCATGGGAAGCCGCAGGAGACGCACTCCTCGGGCCGTGGGCCTGGAGCCGCGCCCAGCGCCCAGCGAGAGCCGATCGCCATGATCGTTTCCTGTCACAGCCCCACCGGGTCCGGTCCACACTTGGCGAGTCACACCATCACGGCTTGTCCCTGAATTCAAAGCGGCCCCCATGGAGCACACCGAATGAGTGAGCGCCTCACATTTTTGGATCGCACTTTCTTGGTTTTCAAGGGTGTTCCCGAGGTATGTTGGCGAAATCACGGTATCTTCACTTTTCTCATTTCTCCGAGTTCAGGAGCAAAGCCCATCACTAATGGGGACTATTAAGAATTCAGACCAGCCTTGGCTGGTGTGGCTCAGTGGATTGAGTGCCGGCCTGCAAACTGAATGGTTGCTGGTTCGATTCCCAGGCAGGGCACATGCCTGGGTTGCAGGCCAGGTCCCCAGTTAGGGGTGTGCGAGAGGCAACCGACTGATGTATCTCTTGTGCAAGATTTCCCTCTCTTTCTCCCTCCCTTCCCCTCTCTCTCTAAAAATAAATAAATAAACCTCTTTTTTAAAAAGGAGCTCAGACCAAAAGCTACACCCTTGTGTGGACTTTGCCTCATCTGCCTTCTTGTCTGAGCCTCCAGCCAGCCTGGACCACCCCCAACCCCACCCTCACCCCCAGATTTAACGTTATGTGAACCACTGTCTCAGATTCTCTTCGTTTTAGTGTCATCTAACCCATATCCTAGCTAACAGGGCCTTCACAGCCCCTCCCCCAAGCCGACTCTGATGGGTGGGGCGCTGGCCCTGTTATTCCCGGCTCTCCCTTCTGCACCACCCCTGCCCCAATTCCAGGTAGAAATCACCTGGTCTGGCTCTCAGGACCCTGCTTGGCATTGTCAATAATCCTTGCAGACCAAGCTGTGCTGATGGCTTGCTGTGTGCCCCCTCCCGGGCGGCAGGCACTTCACAGGGCTCTCTGGAGGTGCCACACTTGTCTGAGCGGTGTCATTAACAGGGGGATGCTGGACACCGCTGGCAGCTGGGGAGGTGGGTGGGTTCGTGCCAGCCACCCAGTGCTCTTCCTGAGCTGGGTGAAACAGACCGGCTTTGAAGACCAAGTGGCCAGGGCACCTGCTCATCTGCTTCCGAGTTGGAGCAGAGGGGTATGGAGTCCTTTCTGGTCCTCCCTGTGCCCATGGGCACTTCCCTGCCTCTTGTGGACCCGGGCTGGCATCTCCCTGACTCCTGGGGACGTAAGCGGGAGAGGGGGCAAGGTTGCCTGGGCAGCTTAACCTGGCTCTGTGGGGGCCACATGGATGGGTGGCCACTGGCCCTCCTGCCCCGTCTCCCAGGACACGTGAGCCTCGGGTTCCTGGCCTAGCCCACCTGTCCCAGCCTTTGCTTCGAGGTGGGGTGGGAAGAGCAAAGGTAACAGTAGTGACGGCTGTCTTCTCCGCAGTGGGGAGACAGGAAGGAGCATCCAAGGAGTCCGGCTGCGTCCCGCTTTCTACGGGTTTCCAAGGGAGTTTTTCGGGAGCCTCACTTTGGGGTTGCAAGAGAGCTGTCTTCGTGTTTGTTTGTTTGTTTGTTTGTGGAATGGGCTCCTTTCCCCCTCAGTGATTCACTGAGGTGTGGGAAAGGGAGGAGACAGGCTCCTCGGAGAGAAAGGAAGAGAATTGAGAACGATGCCGCCCACACCAAATCCCGGGCAGAGGAGACAAGAAAAGTGAGTGATGCCCATGAGCTGATGTGCCGGAACAATACAGCGTGTGTCTCCCTTTTTCTGATGCTCGATTGTATGAAAATACTTTCCAATTCTGCAGCACGGTTCCAACCAACCAACCAGCCCCCACTAATTGTTCCCTGGTGCTCGCGTGGTGCGCTGGGTGTGCAGAAGGGGCCTGGCCGGCCTCCCCCAGCGCCAGCATCTCTCCAAAGAGAGGCAGTGTTCTGATAACTGGGCAGAACTGGGAGGCAGGCTCGGGGCTCTGCGTGCCGACCCAGGCAGGGGCCGGCCGGGGGTGCGCAGCCATCTGTTGCTGCCGCGGTGCGTGAGCACGTGAGCCTGTGAGCGCATGGCCTGCCGCGGACCGGGCATTGTTCTCCTGGCCGCGGCAGCTCAGCCGACCCCCACAAAGGGGGCAGTTTTGCATTTGGGATCAATCCAACCCCTGAGGATTTTTCCCCCTCTGGGATATTTAATGTTAAGGTTTATGCAGCCTGCCTGAGTTGAAAGTTGCATCCACCCTTCCACCCCCTCTACAGGTTCCCATTCCTTCGTGAGGTTGACGTGGTGCTTTGTGGGAGCTGCTCATTGTCCCCTTCCAGAGATGCTTCCCATCAGAGAGACTCTTCAAATTAAATATCTGGCTTTTCTTTTTTCTTTTCTTTTCTTTTCTTCCAACAGGTTTGCTTCCCAAAGGATTAGAACAAATTGTCCCATTATGAACCCATTTAATTTTAAGGTCAGTCTTAGGCCTCCAGTCTGGACCCAAATTGTGCCTCAGGACTAACCCCAGGGACTCAAGGAAACAGTGGAGAGTGTTACAGAGCTGGTAAATTGTACAATGTTACAGGTCTATTAAGATTGTTAAATGTTACAACTTTAGTAAATTGTACAATGTTACAGTTCCAGTAAGTTTGTTGAATGTTATACCTTTAGGTAATTTGTTGGTCCTAATTAAAAAATTATTTCAGAAAACCCTTTATTTGCTTCCCACCCCAGGAGCAATACAAGAACATCCTCTGGGACTTAGCAGTTTTTCAAAACCATTTTGGGAAGGCAGAGTCAACACGCACGTTTGACGGGATCGGATTTTGCTTGCGTTTGCTTGTGTGGGGGTCCCAGTGGAGCCTCCCAACTCTTCCATTCCAGCTAAGAAGGGTCCCCCTGACCCCCAGTACCTGTACTCACTCACGCATTCATCCATCCATCCATTCCAATGGACATTTATTGAGCACTTACTACGTGCTGGTTGCTGTTCTGTGTCAGTGATCAGGCTGAACAACGACCCCTGCCCTTTGGCACGTGTATTCCACCGGGAAGATGGACCGTCAACAGCAAAAGTAGTGACTGAACAATGCAGGTTGGGGAAAGGAAAGCAGAGCAGGGTAAGGGGACCGGAAGTCCCGGGGAAAGGCTGGAGTACTGAAAGGAGGTGGAATTAGTATCTCGATTTTTTTTGTTCATTTACTTTGTTCTTTAGGGTCCACATATAAGTGAAATCATACAGCATTTGTTTTCTTTGTCTGACTTGTTTGACGTCACATAATACCCTCAAGATCCATCCGTGTTGTCACAAGGGGTAAGATTTTTTCTTTTTCATGGCTGAGTAGTACTCCATCGTGTAAATGTACCACAGCGTGTTTTATCCACTTGTCTACTGATGGGTACTTGGGTTGCTTTCGTATCCTGGCTGTTGTAAATAATGCTGCAATGAACGTAGGGGTGCAATAACAGTTAGAATTAGTGTTTTGGGTTCCTTCTGACAAATACTCGGAAGTGGAATTGTTGGGCCAGAAGGCGGTTTTGAGCTTCCAGAGTCCAGAAAAAACCCGTAAAACATCCTTGAACTAATGGTACGCCCCCACATTAGTGTCCCCCAGGCCAGATTCAATTCCAACGGGGCAGTTGCCACCCGCCTCCAACCAGGGTAAGTCTCAAAGCTCTTAAATGCTAAGAAGGAGCATATTTCTTAAGTCCGTTCCTCGGCATGTTTCCGACCTGTGTGGAGCTGGGGATGAGGTGCCGCAGAGGTAAGTGTGTGTGGACGAGGGGTCAGGGTAGAGGAGTCAGGGATGAAACTGTGCAACTTAGGCTGAATCCTCATGATCCAGTTTCATGTCCACTGCTTAAACCGTGATGCTCGACTCTGTCATAATGAGGACCCGTAGGTGGTACGAGGGAGAAGGCCACTTCGTCACCAACTCAGAGCTGGGGAGTCTGGCTGGATTTTCACTGCGGGGATAGCTCACAGATCACAGCTCACTTCAGCCGGGCTGCTCACCGCAATGCGGCCTGTCTACCACCCGGAGGCGCAGATCTCTGAGGAGGGCGCTGACACAGCGCTGTGGCTTCTCGCTGTACGGGGCAGGCGGTTCTGGGCCGCAGAGCCCCAGGGGACCGTGCCCCGGCTTGCCGCCCCAAGCTTTCCTTCACCCTACAGGTGAGGCAGTGGGTCGGGACCCAGAAAGGTCCCACAATGTGCCTGGCAACGCCCAGCCTGCCCAGAGACCCAGATTTTACAGCTCCCGGCCCAGGGCCCTTTCGGCCGCCGCAGGCTCCACGCAGGGACCCGAGCAGCCACTCAGCAGGGAACGAGGCCACCAGCAGTGCACAGATGAGCACAACGTGGGCCGTGCACGCACCGGAGTGTCACCCAGCCGCTGACAGGGATGCGGCACTGACGCCCACCGCACGGGAGCAGGGTTCGACTCTGGGGGGAGGAGACTGCTTCAGAACCAGACAGAGGTGGTATTGCACAGTGCTGGAGAAGCCACTGAACGGCTCACTTTCAAACGGTTAACATTATGTCACATGAATTTCACCTCGACGACACAGACAAAGGAAGGGAATCCTGATGAGCCAAACACAAGAGCGGGTGGCATGGTGTGAAGCAGCTCTGCCCGTGGGTGGGTGGGCGGCCGGGGCCTGAGCCCCGACCCTGTGGGGCAGAGGGGGTGCTGGGAAGGAGGGAGGCAGAGAGGGCAAGACCAGGTCAGGTGGGGGAGGGGTGGCTGCTGGCCGTGTCTCTGCTCTCACAGCTCCGGGTTCCTGCCCCTGCCCCCTGCCCCCTGCCAGCGCCCGGGCTGCCCTGAGTCCTCTCCTCCCTGACCTGGCCGAGTGCCCAGGACACTAGCGTCCGCACGAGCTGCGCTGACCCGAATAGCTTGGAGAGTTCAGACCCGGGTGACAGGGGCCCCCAGCTCCAGCCCCGGGAGGCCCCCCACCGTCCTCCCCATGGCTCCAGATGTAACTGGGTAGGAGGGATCCTTCACCTTGCAGGTGACCCCAGTCCTGGGCAGCTGAGGGGCGCAGACAGTGGGACCAGCGGCCTGGTGCCGAGAGGGAGGGCTCTTTTCAAGATGGTCTGGGAGGCTGGGGCACCTTTCACTGAAGGTGGCGTTTCCTTCCGTTAATTCCTCTTTGACCTTGGCTCCTGCCTTTAAAACCATTCTGGTTTCTGTGTGGAGTGAGGGGCCCTCCCCTACTTTGCAACACAAAGACTATTCAGCCCTGGAGGGTGTGGCTCAGTGGTTTGGGCATCATTCTGCAATGCACAAGGTCGCGGGTTCAATCCCCAGTCAGGGCACATGCCTGGATTGTGGGTTCCATCCCAGTCAGGTGCGTGTGAGAAGTAACCAATCGGTGGATGTGTCTTGGTCACATTGGCGTTTCTCTCCCTCTCTTCCCCTTCTCCAAATAAATAAATAAATAAATCTTTGAGAAAAAAAAGACTATGCACCTGAGGGCTGCCTGTGTGGCTGACCCTGCACTGGGCACTGGGGGCGTGTGAAGCTGAGAACAGGCCCGGGTCCTGTGCAGACTCCGGGTAAGAGCTCAGGGCCTCTGCTGGCATCCAGGCGTGCAGGCCCCCTGGGGTGCTGCAGGGCAGGTCCTGTGACCCACGGGAGCAGGGACCCTGCCTCCCAGGAGAGCAGCCCCCCAGCAGCCAGGCTCACGCTCCCACCGGGCTGCACCAGGCTCCGCCTCTCAGACCTGGTGCGGGTGAAGACTGTTAGCATCACTCAGCTTTGCAGATAAGGAAGCTGAGGTCACACAGTGGGTGGGGCCCAGCCCCTGCAGTGCTCAAACTGCCCCCCCCCACTGCTGACATAGTGGTGGCTATTTCTTGGGGGGTCCTGGCTCACACGTGAGGGTCCAGATCCAAAGTGGCCACACCCCAGCAGGGGCTCAGCGCATCCTTTCACACTGGAACCAGGCAGGAGGGGCCCCCAGGATGGCTCATTTCCTCCTCAAAGCCACGCAAGGGCCAGGTGCTGTGATACTTTGTTACTACTTTGTTACTGTGATACTTTGTTATTCTGCTTACACGAAGGAGACATGGGGAGCCCAGCCGCTCTGGCCAGTCTCCAGGCCTCAGCGCCCCTCTCAGCGCCAGGCATGCCCACCCCACGCTGCACCCCTCCTTCCCGGGGTCCTCCACTCACCCCACTGGGCCATTCACCATCCATCCAGTCATTTCCTGCCACCCCCTCCCTACGTTTTGCAGGTGTGCCTAGATACGAAGGCATCCAGACTGGTGTCTACCCTGGCGGAGGCTCACACCCCCGCTATTTCCAGAATTTTCTACACTCCCGGAAGCAGAGGTTGTGAATGTCCTGGAGGTTTGCTGAGGACACAAGGAGTTGTTTTCACCCATCACACCCTCCCTGTGGGTGGGTGGGGCTCCCAGGACCTGTGCCTGGCGGTGTGCCCCAGGGGACCCAGAGGGCTGAGTCCCCAGACAGAGCCTGACCCAGCTCCAGACTCAGGTGACCACCTGTCCTGGATGAGGAAACTGAGGCTGGAAAGAGCCCAGGTAGCTGCTGAGAGACCACCCAGCCCGGCTCTGCAAGACAACCAACCCCCTACTGACAAGAAGATTTGTGTTTGAAGAGGAAGCCTGCTCCCAGGTCCCCCCCCACCCCCCGCCCACCTGCCCGCCCCCATGGGCGCACAGAGCTTCAGGACTGGGGCTCAGGGAGCAGACTGGGCTGGGAGGACAGCACAGGGCCACAGGGACACAGGGACACAGGGTCACAGGGCCACAGAGCCACAGGGCCAGGAGGCAGCTGCGTTTATTGGACCTAGAAGGAAGGGGTCAGCCAAGGAAGTGGAGAGTGAACCAGCCGCCCTCGGCCTCGGATGGTCGGTTCACCCAGGCTCCAGGGCCCAGCAGGCCCCCAGGTGGCTTCTAGGCCGAGGCCACTGCTTTGCGGTTCAGGGCTCCGGGAGGTGTGTCCACACTTGAGCTCCACCTCTGGCGGGTGCTCTGGTGTATGCATCCGCCTGCGAGGTCCTGGCAGGGATCAGCGAACCAGGGGCTCCCTGGGGAGGTGGCTGGGGGCCCCCATGCAAACTCCGCCCGGGGTTCGCATGCCTCCCTCTCATAGACCCCCACGTCCTCCCACGTCCTCCCACAGCTCGTGGACGCAGAGGCCGTGCAGCTGCGGCAGACTGAAAGCTTCCCGGAGGAAAGCGCGCACTGCGCAAGCAGCTGCGGCGATCCGGGCGGGTGCGCAGCCCGCTGGCCCGCCCGACCCGCGGACCCGCCGGCGTCTGCGCCCACGTGCCTTCTGCCCGCGCAGGATCTGGGGAGCGAGGGGCATCCAGGACAGCGGCGCGCAGGTCCGCGCGAGTTCACCCAGGAAGTCCGTTCCCCGAGACCAGCCACATGGCCACCGGAGAAGCCCCAATAAGGACGCGGCCTTCAAACCTGGCGCCCCTCTGGGTGGTTCTGGTCAACCGCGCCATTTCCAGGCTTTGCAGACTGGAAGCCCAAGGCCCAAGCCGGCCCAGCGGCGTGTCTGGGGAGCCTGTGGCGTGGTGTAAAGTGGGGCCCAAAGCTCCCTGGCTGGAGAGCGCGCTCCCAGCTCGGTGCGTTCCCACCGCGTCCTGGCCCCGTCCGGAGCCAGATTCCGCAGGTGTCGTGTAGGCCCGGACCCTGCAGATAGAAGGCGTGAGGCTCCTTTCCGAATTCCTGCTGGAGTGTGGACAGGGATCCGCCTGTGGGCCAGTGACGGAACACCTGTCCCGACACCAACCACAGTGCTTCACCTCGCCGCCCGCTCGCCATCCACCGGCGCCGCTGCCCCTGGCCCTCCCCTCTCCCCCGCTAAGGACTGCACCCAGGAGCCACCGCACCATCCCTTTGCCAACGCCTACCGGCGCCGCCCGCTGCCCAGACCCGCGCGTTAGGGACAGAACAGGTCCAGACGTCAAGCGGGGGCACGAGGAGTGTCACCAAGGGTGATGGCTGAGCCAGAGTCCGGGGCCTGCGGGGCGCAGGGGGACCTGGGTAAGGGTGTGCGACCTCCGGCTCGGACTCTGGAGCCAGACGCGGGGGTTACAGCCTCCCTGCGGCGTTTCCCGGTCCCGGCCCCGTCCCCGGCCCGGGGGCGAGTCCCGTGCTCCTTCTGTGCCTGGGTTTGCTGGCCTGCAAAATGGTGTAATAGTAGCAATGTCCTCCCATTGCGACCGTGAGGACGGAGCAAACTAACGACACACACACAGAGCTCTCGCACAGGGCCCCACGCCGCCGGCCGCCGGGAATCGCCGGCGCCTCCTCCGCGGTCCTTAGGCTCCTGAACTTCCGCGGGCGCAGGCCGAGCTGCCTCCCAGCCCCGCGTCCCCGCGCCCCAGTTCCCACCGCAGCGCCCCCTCCCCGCCATCAACCCGCGGCCAATCCTGGAGACCCCGCAGCAAAAACGCCGCCCCTAGGAGAGAGGAGCTGGGCGGTGGGGACGTGAGTGGGGGCGACTCCCCTCTCTGTCCTGCCTAGAGTGACCAGCACTGGCTGGGAGGGGGCTTAGCCCCGGGGGTTGGCCTAGGTAGGGGCGTCTTCAGACGCCCTCCAGCAAGGAGTGGCCTTAGCCCCAAGACTCCGCAGGTGCCCTGCGGGGCAGGGATGGCCGGACTCGGCGCGGCAGCAGCTGGCTTGTGAACGGCCCTCCTTGCAGGTGTTCAGGGACATTGACTGAGGGGATCTGTTGTCGGTGTCACGGGACCCCTGGCAAAGGTACCTTGTCAAAGACCCCATAACGCCTATTGATAACCCCGGGAGGATGGGTAACTTGTTCCAAAGTCCGCAATACACAGGGACTTAAAATGCGAGGTGGGCTGGGGGGCTGGCGGGCTCTGGTGCCTAGATCAGCCACCATCGACCTTTCTCACCTCAGGGCGCAAATAAGCCAATTGCTGTCATTCTGCAGCATGCCAAACGCATGTTTTTGCAGATCTGACTAAACAGGTGTGATTCTGATTCGTGCACTCTGGACGGCCATGGTGTTGGCTGCTGTGTTCTTTAAACCGGACAACCCGAGGGACGAGGCTGGCGCCCCAACTCAGCAGTCGGTGTGACGCGTTTTAAAGATGTTGGTGGCTCGGGCTGAAAATCGAGGCCTCAGACGGGCGTCCAGGGGGCACCAGGGTGCTTCCTTAGCGGGGGAGTTCGGGCCGTTACTGGTGGGCTCTGCCTTAGAGGGGGCGGGCAGGCAGTTCTCCAGCACTGGGAGCCTCTGGGGGGCTTCCCAGAGCCCCTCGCTGTTCACGGTTGAGTCTGGGAGTGAGGACTGCCCAGTCGCAGACCCTCCTCACGACCTTGGCGCCTCGGTTTTCCTAGGCCACATGGCCTCGCTCGCAGGTGGCACCACCAGGTCTCAGCCACCTGTTGGAGCACATGAGGGCTGAGGGCCTGACACTCACTGCCTGTCCCTGAAACTTGGGCTTCCAGCCGCTGCACCTGGGGACCCTGGCCCACTGTCCAAAACCGAGTCCAGCTCATCGTCACTGCTCAGTGGCTTCTGCCCGGTAAGGGCACAAGGAGCCCAGGACGCGGAGGCTGAGCGGGAGGCTCTGCCCCTGGAGCTCCAGGCAGCCCATCTCGGAGAGGCGGGGCTGGGGAGTGTGGGGGTAATCTCACAGACCTCGGGGGCTAGTTGACAGAAGTCCCCACCTGCCTGCGCTGGGAGCTGGGGACCCAGGAGCACGTCGGGGGTGGGGAAGCTGCAGCCCCCTGAGGGAGAGACCTCAGAGCTGAGGCCCCCAGGGAGGGACCTCACACACCACCCTGCAGCCCTCCTCACTTCCCCTTTCTCAGTGGGGAGCCACCCCCAATTCATGGCCCTGGGACAATGAGGCGGCTGCACAGGGCCTTCTCTGAGTCCTCGCCTGCAGCCCCGCCGCTGGCCTGCACCCTCTGCCCCGCCCCCGCCAGCCCAGGGCCTCCCTCAGCGAGGAGCCCCCTGCCCTGGGTGGCCCAGCAGGCTGGGGTGTTCCGGTGTGTGCCCTTTCGGCACCCTAGGGTGACACTGTGCCACTCCTGGTAGCCAAGATCCTCTGTTGGACGCCAAGTGTAAGGTGGGGGGACCTCTGGGGAAGGGCCGGAGCAGGGCTGGATCCAGCTCTTCTTCCTTGGAGGACCTGGTCTCTCCTGGCCGCTGGCTGGTGTCTGGTCGGTGCTGAGAGTTTGGTGGTGGTGGTGACAGTGGTGGCGACAGTGGTGGCAGGTGCTTCCTTTTTTGCTCTGAACAGAGGCACCTGTACGCACACACTGCACACGCCCGCAGCCCTCGCCAAGCCCTGGCGGAGCCCCGCGTGGGTGAAGAAAGCTGTGACCTCACCCTCCACCCCACCCCACCGAGTTCCAGCCTCTTCTTCCCCTGTGTCTGCGACTGGGGCCAAACCCAGTTTTGAATTCTTACCAAGTTTCCCTCAAACGGGACTTTGGAATGAAACTGTTAGGTCCTGCCCTGTCTCTTCTGGGACTCCTCCGCCCGTGCTCGGGTCCCGGGCCCCTCATCCCCACCCCACCCCCGCCTCTGGGCCTCTGCCACTCGTGGTGAAAAGGAAAGCCGTGCGAGGCCCACAGCATCCGATCCCTGGGCACCCGCAGCCCTGGCAGGCAGCAGGATTCACCTGTGCCCCCCGCCCCAAGCACCTGCCCCGATCTGGGGGAGGGAGCCGCCACCTTCCGTCCTGCACACCGGAGACCGGTGGGCCTGGCTCCGACGACCTCAAGAAACGGGGCTCTGACCGGGAAAACCTGCTCCGCCCCCAGGCGCAGGAGACTTCCGCCTGGTGGCCCCCAAAGCCGTCGTGCAGGAGCGGGCCCAGGGCCGGGTGGCCCGCCGCGCTGGCGGGGGGGCTTCCAAGGGCCAGTGTTCTCCAGCCGCCGCGGGCTGAAGCGCCCGGCTCCTCTCGGGCGGAAGCATTTTTATTTCCAGCCAGACCCCCTTCAGCGCTGCGTCTTGGGCTTGCGGGTTGCGGTGCGGGGCCCAGGAACAGACGCGGCCGGGGGCATTACCGGCACAGGACACATTTCAGTTCGAGGCCAAGGCTGGCGTGAGCGAGAGTCCAACATACCACCGGGAAGGGAGTGAAGGGTGAGCGGACCCCGCGCTAAACGCTCGGGGCCTGGGACCCCACCTGGCTGGGCCGCAGCTGACGGGGGTCGGGAGCCCCCAGCGCCTGGAGCCCCAGCCGAAGGCGCTGGCCCCACCCCAAGGCCCAAAGTCGCCCGCGTAGGGAGCGAAAGTTCCACCTTCCACTAAAACTCGGTCCTCAAACGAAGAGGAAGGGAGTTCCGGGTGAGACGCCAGAAATAAAAATAAGAGGGAGCGGCAGGAAGCACCCCGAAGTGTGCGGGAGGGAAGCGTGGCCGGAGAAGGGGAGTTGCGAACTGGCCCCTTTCGGCCCCAGGACGAAACCCAGGGACCCCCCCAACCGCGCACCTCTCCCACCCCACACTTTCTCCCGCCCGCAGGGCAGGAAAACGCCCGATTTACTTCAACTTTTATTTAAAATCGCAACACTCGATCATTTATTTCGTTTTTTTTTTTTTGCAACCAAACAGGTAATAAATATTATTTAGCACTTTTTTCTTTTTACAAAAATAAAACAGATGATACACTCTCTGCGAGGGGCAGCGATCAGAGGAGGGATGTTACGTGGCGGACGCGGTGCAGCCGAATCGCAACGCTGGCGGCGCGGAGGTGCTTTGCGGGGGCGCGGAAGCGCGTGGAAGAGTTTGTCATTTGTGTTAAAAGTGGCGAAAAGAAACCGATGGAGAGGAGACCCGGCTTAGACGCCGCTGGGGCTGGCAGTCACGTGAGCTCACCGTGTAGCCGCACGCACGGACCTCGTTACTGAGATTATATGTACACATCCGAGAGAGAAAACTCAACAGCCAACAGAATCCCCAAATAACCCGGGCTACAGTCACAGCAACAGGCGGCGAGTTCCGTCAAACCCTCCGTACCGAGACCGCCCCGGACCCGGCCAGGAACCCACCGCTTTGTGCTCAGAGACGGAAACCAGGCGGGGGGGATCTGTTTTAAAATAACTAAAAACCACCCGCCCCCCCAAGTCGACAGTATCGGGTTCTTTCAATCCACAAGTGGCTCTGCTCCGACCTCTATAAAGCTTCTTCCTGTTGTTGAAAGAGAGTCCGGGAACCGACGGGAGTGACAGGGAGGGCCCGCCGCCGGTCTCGGAAGGTGGCCGGTCGGGCGGAGTTCGCGACTGGCCGCCACCGTAAGTGCTTCTGGCACCGAACGCCCGCTTCCAACTAACTTGGAGCCCTGGCCCGGGTCAGGGGCGACCCCGGCGGGCGAGCCTGCGGGCCGTTCCCGGGGTGCCGCTCTCCGGAGTCCCCGGCCGGTCCAGAGAGGAGAAGGACAGGAGAGGAAGTCCCCAACACCCCTCCCCGTGTCACCATGTGCAGCGCGGGTGGAGTGAGGCCGAGTGCCCTGGGAAACCGGTTCTTAGAATCATTTCTTTTGGGAGAAGAGGGGGTGTTTGGGGAGGGGTGCGCTTAGCGGTGCCTTCCGATTAAATGGTGTCTGCCGGCCCCGCGCCGTGTAAAGCCAGAGCGGGCCGAACCAGGTCCCGGAGCGAACGTCCCTCTCCCTCCCCGCCGTTGAGAGCGCCCCAGGGAGCCTGGAGTCCGCACCAGCGACCCCACCCCCAGCCCAAGGTCCTGTGCTCTTCCTCGGAACTGAGCTCCCAGGCCAGCGCCGGCCAGTGCTCGGCTCCCCGCAGCCTCCGGACGCGCCGGCCCGCGCCAGCTCACTTGGCGTCGGAGGCGAGGCGCGGCAGGCCGCCGGCGCCCATGGCCGACACGTGGGGGTGCGGCGGCGGCGCGCACATGCTGCAGGGGCAGGGCATGCCGCCCCAGTGCTGGAAGCCGCCGCCGCCCCCGCCGCCGCCGCCCCCGCTCCCCAGCGGGGCCGCCGCCGCGGCCGACGGAGACTTGAGCAGGCTGTGCGGGGGCCGGATGGAGCCGACGGACGACAGCCCGGAGCCCGGCAAGGAGGCGCTGGACACCGCGGCGGCCGCCGCAGCGGCGGCAGCGGCGGCGGCGGCGGGAGGCAGGATAGGATGGTGCACCGCGGGGTGGTGCGCGGCGTGCGCGGCGGCCGCGGGGTGCGCGGTGGCGCCGGGCAGCGGCGCGGAGTGAGCTAGGCCGCCGCAGGTGGAGGGGTGGAAGCCGGCGTGGTGGCCGCCGTAGATCTCGCTCACCAGTCGCTTCATCTCCTCCAGCGAGTTGGTGAGCATGAGGATGTAGTTGCGCGCCAGCAGCAGCGTGGCGATCTTGGAGAGCTTGCGCACCGACGGGCCGTGAGCGTAAGGCATGACTTCGCGCAGCCCGTCCATGGCGATATTCAGGTCGTGCATGCGCTTGCGCTCGCGGCTGTTGATCTTGAGGCGCAGCTGCTGCAGCTCGGGCTCTGTCATCTGCTTCTTGTCCTTCTTGGTGGACGACGCGGCGGCCGACGACGTGGACGACGAGGTGCTGGACGAGGACGACTTGAAGCCTCCGCCGCCGCCCAGCTTGTCCCCGGGGTGCATGCCCGCCGTGCCCATGGCGCCGCGCAGCTCGGCGCTTAGCTCTGGCGGGCAGTCGTTCGGCGTGGACGAGGACACGGTGCCTCCTGTGAAGCCGCTGCCGCCGCTGCCCTTGCTCCGGGCCGGCAGAAAAAGGTCATCGGGCTCCGGCGACGACGGGCGGCTGGACACCAGGCTGGCGTCCGAGTCCATGGCCCCAGGCGGAGTCGCGGCTCTCGCAGGGTCCTCCCTCCCTCGGCCCTCCGAGCTTCCACGCACGCCTCCTGCGGAGAGGAGGAGAGACAGGAGAGAGCTCGAATACGAAAAGAAGTCAGTGAGAGGGAAGAGCACTCCGCCTGCGCCGCAGCGCGGGGTCCAGGCTGGGCTGGGACGGCTGGGCGCCCCGCGTCCGCCTACCTTCTAGGCGGCGCCCAGGGACGCACGAGAAATCGCTCCTTCCCTCCCCCACGACCCTCCCTCCGCGCTCATCCACAGGTTGTTTCACTCCCGGGAGCGGCGCACGTCCCTCGGTGAGGGTGGCGTTCAAGAGGTTTCACGCCCTCAGCTGGGAACGGGGAGGCTGCATCTCCAGGGCTGGAGTAAACAAGCGGCAAGTGAAGTTTTTTTTCTTGGGGAGCATGAGATCTAAATAGAGAAGTATTTATTTTGGTTCCTCAAACGCATCCACCTTATCTGCATCGACACTGCAGAGCCAGCACCAGCGCACGCACGCTCCCAGCGCCCGCGCGGGGCCCAGACTCGTGCGCTGCGCCCCGGAGCCGCGGGGAGCTCGCCCGCTGACTAGGACTTGGGCAGAAGGAGCTGTGGTCGCCCCGACTTCTCGTTCGTGGGCGAAGGGGACGCTGCGGGCCGTGTGAGCCGGATCAGGGCAGTGAAAACGCTGCGGAGAGCTGGCGGGCAGGGGCGGGCCCGGGGACCCTCTCTCGGAGCGTCCGGGGTCGCAGCGGAGTTGAGGGGCGTCTGCCCGGGGGATGCAGGCTGGGGCTGCGGGGGGGCGGGGACACTTACTGTGGATGCGGCTGGAGGAGCTCCTTCGCAGAAGCTGCCGTGGAGACCGGGACTCCAGGCGCGGAGGTCGCGTCGGTCTTATAATAAGCATCCGCACCTTTCCGGGCTCGGCCGGTTTTTATAGTCCGGCGGCGGCGGCGGCGACCGCGGCGGTGGTGGCCGAAGCGGGGGCGGGGAACAATGTGCGGGTCCTGGAGGGGCGGCAGCGCCAATGAGCAGGGCCCGAGGGGGGGCGGCTGGGAAGCTGATGTCATCCGGGCTAATTCCGCTCAATGAAACTCGCGGCGCCCGGCCCTCGCCGCCTCCCCGCGCACAGCCAATGGGCGTCCGCAGTGGAGGCTCTCGGGGAGGGACTGGAGGAGGGGCCGGGGAGGGGGTGTGAGAGGCGCGGGGAGGTGGGGCGCGGGCTCGCGGGGGAAGTACCGACGGCCTGTCGCCGTTGGGACCGCGCGCGAGAGGGAACGTTGTCAAATTTGTTTGAAAATACGGTGGCCAGCGAGTCGGGCTGGGGGATGGGATGGGATGGGCTGGGAGCTCCGCAAACTGACCTGATACCCAGCGCGGTCAGCTCTTTGGGGATGCACGCTGGGGCTGCGGTCTCTCTCTCCCCCCTCCCCGTCCCCCGCCGCCGCCTTGGTTCGCCGTTGGTTGCATCAAAACGTCAGCACTGCAGCCCCCAGTAAACGAGAAGCCCGCACAAAGCGGCTACTGCCTCCGTACTCTAAGCGCGCATCTAGGCGGCGGCCCGGAGCGCCCCCAGCTGGTGTCAGGGTCTTGCGAGGCGCCGGGCGTGGAAGGAAGGATCGGCGCCTCGAACGGCGGCGTAGCCCCGGGACGCGTTCTTTCCGCGCAGAACCGCGCTACACAAGGGCAGAGGCGAACCAGGAGTCGAGCACACCGGCCCCCCTTGTTTTAGCGCGGTATTTTCGGCACCAGCTTCGTGGTCCTCACCACGACCTAGGGCCGGGGCAGCGCCGGACTGTCTGCAGAAAGAGGCCTCAGGCCCGGGTGCAGACTTCTGCTCACGGAGCGCCGGGCGGCGGGAGCCCAGCGCTCGCGGCCGCGTTCCTGCTGCACGTTGCGCCAGTCGCTGCCCGGCTCCCAGACACGGGAACCGAGACCAGGAGGAGCTACACCCGGTCTAGAGAAGCGCCCGAGGTCTTCCAGAGGCGCAGGCTCATTTACCCAATTTCTAGGTGGGAAGTGGAGCGAGTGTCTGCAGACAAGTGCTGCTGCTGACGCCTTATCGGCGGCGCTGCCTGCTCTGCGGCCGTCTGCCCGCCTGGCGGCTGCCTACGGCCGCGGGTCTCCCGCCGGTTCCCCGAGCTGACTTTCTCACGCCCGCACCTCCGCCACAGAAGCGTGTTTCTGCACAGCTCAGGCCCCAGGCCCCGACGCCGCACCGTCACAAACGCGCCCCACGGAATGTTGCCCTCCTCTGGCTACTTCCGCTGCCTGGGAACTTTTAATTGGCATGCAAGCCTTTTTTTAAAAGCAAGCAAACAAATAAACATAGTAAGCAATTTGCCTTCAAATTAGCAAAACACACACACACACACACACACACACACACCGACAATCTTGCTCTCAGTCCCGGGGGAGGCTAGGCTGGAAAGCCCAGACTCCGGCCTCCGCCCCAGACTCGTGCCTTCTGGAGCATTATTTTCTACCCTGCGTGTTTCCCAGCTGGCTCTTCATCCATCCGTTAAATATGTATTTAATAAACGAATAACTGAAGCGTGGGGATATGTCTGCTAACGGTTTTGGAGGATGACCCATAACCGTTCAATTAGGATAATCTGTCACGGAAAGGAACGCAGGGAGCGGGGGTGGGGAGCAGGAGAGCTCGTCTATGTGAGGATCATTCTTTTGGGCCTCCGGGGCCACCCGCAGTGAGGACATTGGTGGAGGGGGGTGTGCATCGGGCCACCAGCGGGGGCTGGACTTGTGCGCAAGCCCGTGTGCCCAATAAACACCAGCAGGCGCAACGTGCGCGCGCTGGGCTTCCGCCGCTGCGGCTAGTCCAGCCGGCCGGCGGCACGTGTCGCAGAGCCCGAATTCCTTCTTTTGTTGCTTGCCCTCGGTGACCGGCCTGCGTCTCGAGGCCCACCCGGAGGGCGCGGTCTGACGTTCTTAACGCACTTGCTCCAGTGCGTGAAGCGAGAAGCAGGGCGGGGGCCTGTCCGGAAACAGCGTAACTTTAGAGTCTGGGAAGGCGAGTCCGGAGGCAGGAGCGCTGGCTTCCTCGCCAGGTTCCCGCGTAGATGCCCACGAGGACAGGCCTCAGCCCTGTGCCAACGAGCCTAGGAGGCAGTGGTGGCTTTTCTGAGGCTGTGCATGGGTCCCTGGCGGTCCTCACTCCCCACACCCGGAGCTCTGGATGGCAGCTCTGGACTGCAGGCCCCTTCTCTGGGCAGCCTTTCCCAACACTCCTCGGTCGCCAGAGAGCTGCTCGGGAGGTGGGGGCCGACTGTGATTCCCTGGGCTCCTTTGGCGCGGGGGCAAATGGGTCCCTGGACAAAACTCGCTGTCTCCGAGTCCTCCTAACCCCCACCAGGAATAGTCGGAAGCTGGAGCCCAGCCAAGGCGTCCCCCCCAGCACCGCTCCAGGTCCTGAGCCCAGCGGCTGGTGAGCACGTCCTGGGAGGGTCTCAGGCACCTCCGTTCCCACCCTGGCGAAGCAGCTGGGACGCAGCCCTTTCCAGCGGAATGGAGCGCTCGCTTGCAGAGGCTAATCGCTCGGCTGTGGGAGTTCCTGGCTGGCCCAGGCTTCCTGGAGTTGTCAGCCTCCTCGTCCAAACAGAAGAGGTGTTTTTGCCTCTCCTTTGTGTGCCGCTCCCACAAAAGGCTGGGTGGGTGTGGAGGCCGGCTTTTGCTCGGCCGCTGGGCAGCCCTGGAGGAGCTCGTGCCAACGGCGGGCGGGCGGGGGGCTCGCTCGGGGCTCCAAGGGCGCAGACCTCCCACCGCTTCCCAGGTTCCTCCGGGCCTTTCTTTTCCGTCCTCGCCTTTCCCTTCCCCGAGTTCCTGCGCACATTCAGCCGGAGTCTGGGCCAGCCTGCCAAGGAGAGCGGTGTTCTTGTGCCGGGCGGGCCAGGGCTGGCTGTGGGAGGCAAGGCTCTTGGCACCGGAAAGGCAAGAAAAAAGAAAAAGCATTGCAGCCATCGCTCCTGGTCCGGAAACCAGAAGGAATGCGGAATGGCCCCGTTTGGCGCCCAAATCGGGATGTGACCCTTTGGAAGGCACAACTCTGCAAACAAATCCCATCTGTCTTCCTTTCAGGACCAGGCTCCCAGAGCCGGCCACCTCACCCCAGTGTCCGGGCCGACACGTGGAGGGTGCTGGGTAAATACGTCTGGATGCACACAAGTGCAGTGTGCACGAGGGCTGGTGCGGAACTTGACCGTTAAACACGTGTAAGTGCGAACAAAGGTGGGCTGTGTTTGTTCGGTGCACACGGGCCGCTGTGAGGTCTGGGAAACCGGATTCCTGGGGGTGACAAGGGCCAGGCCCATCGGAGGGTGGGCCGGACACTGAGTGGGGCAAGACAGGTTTCATCTCATTTAACCTCTCCCTGACCTTCAGAGGGACAGGGAAACACAGAGAGAGGTGTGACATTTGGCCAGGGCCCAGAGCGTGGCCGGCAGGTGCAGGGAGGCGGCAGGTGGACGTCAGAACTGAGTCCTCACTCCCCTGATGGGCTTCTAGCAGCCCCCTGGAGCCTCTGGGGTGTCTGCTACAGGTTTGGGGAGGGTGGGAGGCGGAATGACTTCCTCCCCTAGCAGTTTCTCTGTTCTGCTCATACTAGAGCGTCTGTGAGATGTTGAGAACCCAGGACGCCTGCCCAGGCCTGGGTGAGGCTCAGCCGCAGCGGAGGCCGGGCTGGGGGAGAATCCTGGAAGGACACCCAGGTGGTTTGGGGGGTGGGGGGCTGCACCAGGCAAGTGAAAGGGAAACAACAAAAAAGCAGTCAGACAAAATCCCAAACTAATAGTCCTTTGCCCCTCCCCGAATCAACCCTCTGGATCGCACCCCAAGTGAGGCCAGCAGGAGGGCCGCCTGCCCCTAAGGGTCACTGCCACGGAAGTCAGCCTGCACCCCAGGGTCACAGTGGAATGAAGTCGGGATGGGACTGGGGGTGGGTGGAGGGAGGGCAGGGAGCACCCAGGAACTGATTTCTGTAGACCTGAGCTTCCATGTGGGTTCATGGGAGAGGCGGGTCGATCCCATTTTGCAGATGAAGATACTGAGGGTCCGAGGGTCTGAGGGTCCGGCCTCCAGCCCAGCAGACCCCCAGTCCAGGGGCCTTAGTGGTGCTGTCCTGCGCCAACATCTGCTCCCCTCCCCCCAACCCGTGGACACACCTTGCTCCCCTTCACTGGCTAAATTAATCTGGAGGGTGAGGGACTGAGTGAAGAGGTTGGGGAGTGCTACGGGGGGTGTCCTTTTTTGGGTGGCGGAGCCCCACCGGAAGCCTGGGGTGGCTTGGACACAGGGGATGAGGAAACCCAGGGGTGTAAGGCTAAGACCCTGGGGAAGAGGAAGCCGCCGCGGGCTTCTGAACGGGAGACCCCTCCTGACTGCAGGTGACAGCACCCACCCACCCCCGTCCGTTTCTGGAGACAGCCGGTGCTTGCCTTCCGCACTGCGGGTGGTGGGCGTGGACCGTCTCCCCTCCTCCAACAGAGGGGCATGGATGGTCTTCCCGAGCACCGGCTTGGATCGCTGCGCAGGGACACCTCGCGGTGTTACCTCTCCCCCATCTTCAAGACGAAGTGCGAGTCGGCAAACAGGGCCTGGAGGGCCTGTCCTGCGCCCGGCCAGCTTCTCAGCCCCTCTCCCTCCCCGTCCGCCTTCTCAAACCGGAGCGCGGGTGGGCGCTGCTCCTTCCCACCTCCACCCACGTGCTCTGCCCGCTCCTTCCCGCCCTTCCCGCGGTCTGTCCCTGTCATGCCTGGTCCCTGTCGTGCTGGCCTCGCAGGGCCGAGCCGGGGAGGGCCCTCCTGCAGCGGGGCCGCGGCGGCACGCAGAGCCCCGGCCCCCCCCCAGCTCGGGTGTGGGGGTCCCGCTCCCTCGCAGCAGCGGAGCACCTCTGAGTGCCGAGCTCCCAGCGCTGCCCCCGGCGGAGTCGGGGCTCCCCACCTCCGCAGGGCTCCCTACCTCGAGGCCGTTACAACGAGCTTTCTAGACGCCTCCACGCATCACAAGGCAGTAATGGTGGCATCAGAGGTGCACGCTGCCCCTGCTTACACCAGTTTCGGGTGCGCCCGCGCCGCTCACTCCCAGCGGGAGGTGGGGGGTGGTAGTGGGCGACACCGCCCCCCGCCTCCCCGCAAAGCCTAACGGGCCATCTCCTAAAGCCCTCGGGCCCTCTCCCAGGACGATACCGCCCCGCTTCTCGGGGATGGGTGGACACTAGCTAGGGAGCGGCTCCGGGGCCCCGAGGGACCCGTTTATTCTCCCTCCGGAGGCCGAGTCCTGCCCCAGGGACCCGCCCGGCCGGAGTTGGGCTCAGGCCTTCCGGGCCACGAGGGCAGGGCGAGGCGCACAGTGAGAAGAGCCTGGATCACCGGCGTCGCTCCGCCCAGGACTGGGTAGGCCCCGGGCGCCCGGAGCCCTCGCGGGCTCCGCCCCAACGCAGCCGGCGCAGGACGACCCCCGCTGCGCGTGCTGCGGCGGGCGCACTGGGACGCGGGGACCTACACGCCGCGTGGCCGCGGGGCTGCTCGCCCGCCCGACCGCCCATGCAGCGAACTGGTCACCGCGCAGGATCCCGCCCGTGGTACGGGGCCTCTGTCTGGGTTTGCATAAAAAGACAAGAACGTGCCTTTTCGCTCTCTTCCTCTGGCTTCTGTTATCTTCGCTTCTGGCTCCCCCTCTGAGTCATCCCCTCCAGTACACAGATACGAATTTTATTTTGATTTTATCTTCCTGTGTTAGGAAAACCACACGTGTTGCGCGTCTCAGAGCCAGGAGCCTCCGGTGTGCTGCCCAGCCGCGCCCCCCTCTCTGCAGACCCCGTGGTCCCGGCACCCCAGGGCCGGCATCGCGCGGGAGCTCGTGGGAAGCGCAGTCTCCGGCCCATCCGGGCCCAGGGAGGCAGAATCTGAACGAACCAAGGTGCCGGGTGGCAAGCCCACCAGAGGGGCCGTCAGTTAAATAACACTCAGTAGGCACTAAAAAACTTCGGAAATACAGAAATGAAGCCACCAGCACTCCAGCCCCACCCCTCCGCCAACTTACGGCCTAGATTTTGGGGAAGTCCTTCCAGGCCGTGGGTGGGGTTTGCAGTCTGCTTCTTGCATCTTGGAGCCTCCCCCCCAGGATCTGCCCGTGGCCTTTCACAGCCCACGGCCTTGGGTCCTCCTCCTTCCCCGGTCCAGTGGGGCAGTGCAGATCTGTGTGGGTGTGAGGACCGTGGGGCGGGGTTCCCTGAGGGCCCCCGGCCAGAGGCAGGTTCTGCTTTGAGGAGCCTGTCCCCTCAGACAGGTGGGAGGCGACCAGGCGGGCCCCCACTCTGCCCAGAGAAGGCGGGGAGGGGCTGAGCCCACCACCTGTGATGGGTGGGTCTGCTCTCCTGGACCAGAGCACAGACCCTCTGCTGTGTTGGGTCTGTCGTCACATCAGTTTTCTGACACAGCTAAACTGAGTCCCAGCAAAGTCAGGGGCGTCTGGGTGCCAAGGGGGGCCCTTCGGAGGCCTGGGGGGGGCCTCTCCGAATACTGCATGACGCCCAGAGCAGAGCTGTGACAAGGCCCGAGACCTCGGATGTTGCCACGTCACGAGACCGTCATCCTTTCTTGGAGGACACTGTAAGGGAAAGGCAAGTGAGCGCGTCCTGGCCACTCAGTGTCGCTCAGGAAGCGGTGGTGGAGGGGGAGAGTCAGGACCCCCTCTGCGCAGCCTCTGCAGTGGACGGTGTGGGTCCCCGGGTCCCTTCACTCGTCCTCACGGCGCCTTTCCATCGTGCCGTTGCGTTTGCATTTTGGTGTCAGGCAGCCTTGAGGCAGAGGGGCTGCTGCCTGCCCAGACCCCTCCAGGGGTCTGCCCTGGTCCTGGGCGCCCCTTCAGGCTGCAGCGGACTTCCACTGTCTGTGCCCAACGCCCCCTCCCCCTCCCCCCCACTGGCCGCTGCAGAAACTCGCCTGGACTCCTGGGGCTGCTTTGTTGGATGTGGACAGACCCCGAGGGCGGGGGTAACTCAGGGCCCCTGTGGGTTCGGAGGGCAGCCCGGCTCTCCAGGGCTTTGGCCTGAGATCTCAGCCTTTCTTGGCTGGCTCCGCTGGCCTGCCTCCCTCCGCCTCCCCCGCCCACCCCGGCCTGCGGGGGCAGGGGGGCACCGCAGGGTGAGACACTCAGCGCATCCGCACGGGCACAGCGGTGCACTCCTCGCTCCCACCCCAGCCCCTGCGCAGCGCCTCCTCTGACAGGCTGGCTCCCCGCTCCGTCTGGGTGCCGCCTTGTCACGCTCCCTGTATTGCCTTCTCTCTCCCGTGGTGACGGCTGCCCCGGCTCCATCACGCGTGCTGATCCGAGGGAGGAGGAGGGACAGTGGAGGCCCTACCACCTTCCTGGAAGGTAGGGCTCAGAGGCTGCAGCCAACACTTCTGCTCACATCCCATTGGTTCCTCTTAGTCACATGGCTACACCTACTGGCAAGGGAGGCTGGGAAGTGTAGTCTTTAGATGAGGGGCCAAGTGCCATCCTTTGGAACCCATTGGGAGGGCTCACACTAGAGGAAACAGAAGAACGGACGTTGGGGGAAGCCTGGTGTTGCTGTCACATTTAGGGGTCACTGTCTTACACTCGGGGACCTAAAATGTTTCTGCTGCCCGCCGGTGCCCGACTTACTGCCCGATCGCACCGGTAGCTGCCGTGCCCAGCTCTGAGGCAGCCGGCTGTGCGTGCACCGAAGCTCTGGGAGGCTGCTTCTGGAAAAGGCCTGGAGATGCTGGCTGTCACCCCAGCATGGCTACTGGGGTCCCAGGCACAGCGCTGACAGCCGAGGCCAACTCCGTGGGGAGCAGACAGCGCGTTTTCGGAGAGCTGGTGTGACGTGGGCAGCGAGGGGGAGGGGAGTCCTGGAGGCGGGCACCTGAGGAGAGAAGGAGTGGGCTCGGGGCACGAGAAGGGTGGCGGGAGGCCAGCCTGGCCCTGCCAGCTGCGAAGGCTGCTCCCGGGTCCCCCTTCCTCCCACACTCAGCTCTGCCCGGTCGCCACGGCTCGGAGGGGCAACCTGGCACTCAAAGCTGCCCTCCACTCTGTACTCGGGCACCGACTCAGGCAGGGGACCTGCCCCCCATGCCCGAGGGTGGATGGAGGTCCTCCTGCAGTCGGGGCCTGGGCGTGCGCTGGAGCCAGCCTCCTGAAGGCGGGGCACTTCCTTCCAGGACTGTTTCTCAAGCACTCGAGGTTTTCCCATTGTAGCGGGTTTCATGGCGCTTCCTGCCCCCTCCAGTATGTGTCCACGTCCAAATCCCTGGAACTTGCGAACATGGCCTTGTTTGGAAAAAGGGTCTTTGCAGATAGATGTATTTAAGAATCCAGAGACCACCTTGGACTCCTCGGGGGGCCCTAACTCCGATCACAGGTGTCCTTATAAGAGGCAAGGCTGAGGGATGTTTGAGACGGAAGAGAGCGAGACTCAGAGGAGAAGCCCTGTGGCAGTGGGGGCAGAGACGGGGGGGGGTGGGGGGGCGCAGCCGCAAGCCAAGGATGCCTGGGACCCCCGACGCTGGAGGAGGCGAAGAGGAGTCCTCCTCTCGAGCCTTTGAAGGCAGCACCGCCCTGCTGACTCCTTGATTGCGGACTGGTGACTCCCAGGACCACAGGAGAATAATTTCTGCCATTTCGAGCCACCAGGTTTGCGGGAGTTGCGTGGCGGCCCCAGGAAATGCTGCAGAGTGAGCTCCATCACCGGCCTGGAGGTGAGGCCAAGGCACAGGCCCAGTGGTGACAGACGGACAGACGGTGAGCTGCTGCCTCTCCAGGTGTGCGCTCCGCTGCCCCACGCTGCTCTCGGCTCCTGGCTTCCTGGGGTCGGGCCATTTACCGGCCTGGCTCCCTCCCCTGAGGTCCCTGGGGCTGACTCTGTCCCACAGTCATAGGTCACGGTTCCTCCTGCGGCAGCTTCCCCGACAGGCCCTTTCCCACCTGGGTTCTGGCAGCCTCTCTCTCCCCTTGTCCTTCTGGGCCAGCAGGTGGGGACAACTCAGATGCTGCCAGCTGGATTCCGGCACCGTCCCTTGAGTCTCCCCCATGCCCTGACCCCACACTGGTGATTAGTCCCTTTGTAAGTGGACCTTTCTCCAAGTGCCCTGACTCGGGCGTGCCGTGTCCTGCTGGGCCCCTGATGGGTGCAGCCCTGCAAGGGGTCCCCAGGTCTCCGGTGTGGTCGAGGGTGGGAGTCAGTGAAGCAGGGCCGAACTTCAGGAGGGGGGCCAGCACATTGCGGGGACAGATCTAGCCGCGCAGGTGGCCAGGTGGGGAGGGCCACAGGGGGCATGGGTTGCCCCACGGGGCTCTTCGGGGACCTCCTTGACCCTACCCCCCCTGTTCTGGGTAGTTTTCCTCTATTTCAGGGACCAGGATGCGCTGTCCACTTTCCAGAGGGCCACACCTGCTGTCCCCTGCTGGGGTCTACGGTGGTACTGTTGTCCCCCCTGAGGTTCAGCCACTGTGAGGCACCTCCTGCCTGGGACGGACACCGGGGGGATCCTGGGTCCCCACTTCCCTGGGAGGGGGAGTGGACAATCGATTTCTAAATCGCAGGATTTAGATAAAAATCCATGAAATCCCTGTGCACACAGAAGGAAACAAGTCCGTGTTTTGATTGCAAAATGGGCCTCATAGTTCCCTGACGACGTCTAATTGTGATTCACCACCCCCTTCAGTTAACTGAGGGCTCTCCGTGTCTCCCTCGTCTGTCAGCCGGGGCATGTGAAAGCGAGGAGGTGGGCCGCCAACCAGAACCTGACCGCGTCAGCCTGCGACGGGAAACGGAAGAGGGCTGTCCAGACCCGGGGCCGGGGTGGCGCGCAGAGAGGCAGGACCGGGGGACGTCCCCGAGTTCGGAGGACATGGCCGCCATTCTCTTTAAAACAACCCAGTGACTTTGCTTTTCCTGGGAACAGAAACGTCTCCCCGTGGCCCTTGTTATAAAAAACTCGGAAGCGACAAGGTGTCAGAGCTTAGGAACTTGGGAAAGGCAGAGGTTCACTGTCATCCAGGTGACCGATGACCAGACTGTCATGGCTGCTGTGCGTCCACCCAAAATTCCTGTGTTGAAGTCCTAGCCTCTGACCCCTCGGAATGAGACTGCGTTTGGACACAGTGTCTTTAGAGAGATGATCACGTGGGAAGGAGGTCGCGTGGGGGGCCTTCCTCCCACAGGGCTGGGGTCCGTGTACGAAGAGATTCTCACCCAGACGCTCGGAGGGATGACCGTGTGAGGACCAGGGGAAGAGTTGGCCGTCCACAAGCCAAGGAGAGAGGCCTCAGGAAGACCGGTCCTGCCGCCACCTTGGTCTGGGGCTCCAGGACCGGGAGACACCGACTCCGATGCCTCCATCCCTGTGGTGCTTTGCCGTGGCCCCTGAAGACGAACAGAAACCCCAGCCCTGGGCAGCGGCGGCTTCATGGTGGGAGGGGGCGGGAGGAGGACGTCCTCGGGAAGCGCAGTCGGCAATCCTTGGTGACTGACCCTGTGCGGGCAGAGGGGTGCGGACTAGTCCAGGATCTTGTCTGTCTCCCGTTTGGGTGGCTTGATGGGTGGGTGTCAGTCAGACCCGTCAACCGCGAGGGGGACTCCATGTGGGAGAGTCTGCGTTTTGGAGCCGCTGAGTCGGAGATACGTGAGGGACACCGGTGGGGACATCCAGTGGCCAGTGGAGGACACTGTCCAGGGGACGGAGCCCAAGGCCCGGAGCCGCAGGCAGAGGCGGGGCCCTGGGGAGGCCCGCGAGCATTTTCACCAGCCACAAGGGCCCGTCATTACTGCGCCGATGGCCCGCACCACAGCTGTTGGGTGTCCTGGGTTGATTCCAAAACACGGCCCACCTCCTGCAATTTGTCTTTCAGTCCATTGTTTAAAAAATTCCCGAGGTGGCCCAGACACGACCCCCAAAGGCTGAGTCAGTGAAGCTAGGCGGAGGCCGTGTCCCCGCCGCCCCCCCCGCCCCCCCCCCGCCGACGAGGTGGCAGGCGTGGTGCCCGGCGCGCGGCAGTCTGCGCCCCGCCACCTGTGTGGGCGAGTGTGGAGTGGTGGGGGGCCGGGGGTGGGGGCGGTGGGGGCAAGCAAGGCGCTGGCTCGCTTTTCGGGACCAACATCCTTTCCTCCCTGCACCCCCTCTGACCTCTGTACTTACGTTGAAAGTCTTTTGTTTTGAAAAATGCGTGTGTGTTGGAAATGTGTGGGAAGGGAAACAGAGACCCCCTCTAAGGTTAACGGCATTGGGACTGCCAGCATCATCGTTGCATTAGCGGCCCCAGCTGGCAGGTGCTGCGCGGTCACCAGGAGTCCGGCTGTGTTTGGCGTAAGCCGCGGAGACGCGTGGGTCTTTGACTAAGCCGGCTTCCAGGCCCGTCTCCCGTCTTAAAGTGCGGGCTTGGCGTCCGGCCGCCGCGGAGGAATTCTGACGTCCTCACTTTTTACAGTCGCTGCTGAACCGTTCCGCGCCCCTCCCGTCTGTCACGGGCCCGCCCAGAGGGTGCTGGAGGGTCGCAGCCCGTGTGGGAAGTGCTCAGAGGGGCCTGGAGCTCAGGGGCAGCCCCAGGGGCGCGAGCCCGGAGCGCTGCCCACACTCAGATGACCCTCCCAGGACTGTTTGCAGAACTGGTCATGGTTTCTGGGGAAGCAGCGAGAATCTCTCTAGAATCCAGAGCGTTGTCCCCCAAGGCCGGAGCGTTCACACTTGTCTAACTCGGGGAGGAGCGTCTAATCGGAAACTCCAGCTCCCCTAGCTTTTCCCTGCCCCGCAGTGCGCGACCCAGGCCCCCACTCCACGGGCGGCTCAGTCAGCTGCCTGTGCGTGGCTGTTTGAGGAAGTGTTTCCTTCCTTGAAAAGATAACAGGCCTCTGCCAGCTCCTTGGTGTGACCTGTTTGGGCTTCCAGCCAATTTCTTTAAGTTATTTCCCAAATCGTCCCACTTTTAAAGCATTCAGTTTCGCTTTTTAAAAACCTTCTCCCAAGGATATGTTTTTAACTGGTTTTAGAGAGAGAAGAAGGGAGGGGCAGACAGAGAGAAATATCAATGTGAGAGAGAAACATCCATCAGTTGCCTCCCACACGTGCCCTGACTGGGGATCGAACCCTCAGCCTTCTGGTGTACAGGATGGCGCTCCAACCAACTGAGCCACCCAGCCAGGGCTAAAGTATCCAGTTGCACTCTGAAGAAAGTTCTTCAAACATCTTTTACCAAGCAGAAGGTGCCAGCCACTCTCCCGCCCGCCGTTTTGTTAGGAACTAAAAATGATGAAGCCAGTAAAAATGCAGAGGGGGGCTAATCTGGAAACCCGGTATGGCCACCGTTAGTGTGTCGACGGTGCGGTGTTCGTGGGGGCGGGCGATGGCCGGCAGGGACAGGGACAGGGCAGGGACCGCCTGGCCTCCCCGCACCGGGCCTTGCATTCTCGGGGTAGCAGCTGAGCTCAGTGCTCCGAGCGAACACACCGAAGACCGCCGTCTCTGAGATGCCATTTCTTCTGTTCCGCGATGTCAGAGGTGGCCGAGGATGTGCCCAGGGCTCCCTGGGTGGCATTGTTCAGGACGCTGGCCCCAGCAGATGGGCCCGAATGCACCTCAGCCTGGTGAGGCCGGGCCCACATGGGAGGGTACAGTCTTCTCATTAGCAAACAGAAAGGGGAAAAAAAAGGCCAGGGTGAGAAAGGAGAGAGATGAAAAGAATACACAGACATTTACATATTTGCACCGTCTCCCTCGCATTTCAAATTCTCCTTTAGCTGGAGTGTGGCTGGCTGGCTTTCCTCCTCCTGTTTGTGTGTTTACTTGTGCTAAACAGATTATGGTAATCAGGCACATAAATGCATGCAACTGTTATTACAGCATCTTAATCACAGAGTTTTTCACTGGAAGCCTTCATTAGAATTCTCATAATCTTACTTGTTAGTGTAACAAACAGTAATAAATGCCAGGGAGCTTGGATTAAGGCAGAGGCTCCCAGACTTTAAAAGAGGAATATGGAAATGTTGTCAAATTTCTGCATCACTTACTGAAATGTCACAGAAGCCGTTCGGGACTCTAAATATCTTACTCATTATAAGGACGGGGAGCCAGGCAACCTGCACATAGTAATTATGTCTTTCCTCGGAGCACGACAGACGTAGGCCTTCCCCACTGTCCTCCCAACTCTTCTGAAAAAAACAAACAAAAAAAAACTGGACGGCCGAGACGCCGCCCTGGTCAGGCTTGTTATGGTTAATGCTGGAGATGCTTATATCACACAGGTTCATTTATTTTATGCGTGGCGATAAATATTGCGAGCGCAAGCACAGAGCCTAGCATCCTAATTCTCATTATCTTTCAATTCCGCGTGAACATCTGGCCAGTCGGTGGGAAACACTTTTGTTCTAACGAGCAGTGCCGAAGCCGTGCCGTAGCCGTGCGTTGAGAGCGCACCGCTCTCGGGCGCCGGGCCAGGCAGGGCCAGCTTCCGGACACGCCGCACGGCCGTCCCGGTGTTGCCCAAGCCCAGAACCTTCGCTGGCGCTGCGGTTTCAGAGGCAGAGCTCCGCAGACCTTCCCCTGGTCCACCTGCCCCTGGGCCGGGTCCCGGAGCCCCGGGCAGCTGGGTCTCTCCGGTCTGGGCCATGAGCTCCCTGAGGTCTCGCTGGGGCTGAACGGGTGCCCAGGGAGCACCTGACAGGTTCACTCTGTGCTCCCCACAGCAGCCCCCTCTCAGACTCCCTGCTCCAGGAGGCTTCCTCTCAAGGGCCTTCCTGCCAGCAGGCCTCCACCGGCCTCCACAAGCCGGGTGTCCCAGGCTCCGCACACCTCCTGGGCTTGCCCTGGTGTTCCTGGCGTGTGTGCGTGTGTGTGTGTGTGTCTGTGGTCAGCTAGTTTTTCCTTGCCTCAGGGTGTTGCGTCTACGGGGACATTAAAATCACCGGTCCCCCGTTGTCCACCTCACGGATCAGCCGCTGATGTCCCAGGAGCCGAAGGCTCCGTCCAGAGACCCCAGAGCCAGCTTGTCGCAGACCCGGCACCTGTCCCGTGTTTCTTGGCCCTCCCTGCCGGCTGCCTGCTCCAAACTGTCGCCTCCTGTCCCAGCCGACAGCAGGAGTCCTCCGCCCGCGACGGTTCCACCTGCTCCGGCGCCACCGGCCGCCCTCCTCGGCTTTCAAGCCCACCGAGCCCTCCTCTCGGCGAGTTAGAACCGAACGCGCACTTGCCTTGTTCCAGAGATCTTCTCATTGTCGTTCCTTAAACACGATCGTCCTGTTAACGTGGGTGTTTAAGGTCTGACGGTGTTTGAACTCGCGCCTCCGAGCCCCGCCACCAGTCAGTTCAGGGACCGGGTTGGGGCGAGGGGAGCGGCCAGGACTTTCAGGGTACTCATAGAAAAATAGCAAAACGAGGTGCTGCCTATCTGACAAATGAGGACAGAAAAAAAGTGAAAACACTCTGGCCAGGTAGCTCACTCGGTTAGAGAGCCGTCCCGATGCGCCAAGGTTGCAGGTTCGATCCCCGGTCAGGGCACATACAAGACTCAGCCAATGAATGCGTCAGTGAGTGGGACAACAAACTGATGTCTTTCTCCGTCTCTCTCTCCGCACCCCCTCCCTTTCTCTATTAAAAAAATCAATTAAAAAAGAGAACTATCGACTATGAAAAATTCCTGGTCAGGCCGCGTGCGCCGCTCTCTCTCACCTGAGGTCGGTTTGGAGCAAGTTCCAGACCCGAGAGCAGGGTCGGGGACCTCTGGTGCCGCACCCCCAGGCCCTGGCTCCTCTGGAGGCTCGTTGGTCTCCTGAAGGGATCCCCGGCTCGCCTGCCAGCAGGGCACGCACTGCCCTGGCCTCAGAGTTTGCTCAGACCCGAAGGTGCCCCTGGAGGCCAGCTCCGCCCCGAGAGCTGAAGGAGGGCCATGTCCCCCCTCTAGGTGCAGGGACGCCGTGTGGGTGACTGGAAAGTGGCCGGGTTGGGAGCGGATGTACCAGGGGAGCCGTCGGGACGTCCCCTTGGGGTTGTTCGGTGCTGCCCAGCACCCCACTGCCCAGCCCGCCACACCGCACCAGGGCCTGCCTTCCAGCCGGTGCCCCGCCCGGAGGCGCTGAGCCCACCCGAGGAGCCGGAACACTCTGCAAACTCCCCCTCTCCCTCCTTCCCTCCTGCCTTCCGGCACTTTCCCTGGACACGTCAGGGATCCGGTGAATCTTCCTGAGTGAACGCGTGGGCGTGACTGCAGCGTGGGCACGAGGACCACCTCCGTTTATGTTCGGAAATTCCACGAGTGACAGAGCTGGCGGGGAATGGAGCCAGAGGTCACAGGCGGGTGCATCCAGTGAGACCCGAGGACTCGAGTGCACGCAGCAGACTGAAGGAGCCCAGGTGACGGCCACAGAGTCCCAGGGCCAGCGTCGTCACAGCCACCCTGGCAACACCCTGGGTGAACCTGCCCCGGACTCAGGGCCGCGGACCTCCCGGGCTGCGGGCAGCCCCATGTCCACGCCTCCGCCCTGCAGCAGACTCGGCTGTGGGGGCACGTTGCGTGAGCTGTCGGGGCGCAGGGGTGGAGTCCAGCGGCCGTGGGTCCCTACGCCAGCTCAGTGTCCCGCTGTGCCAACGGGGACTCACCCCACAGGGAAATCCGCACAGTCGCATAACAACTGTCGTGCGGGACCCACGGTGCCTGTCTTCCAGGAGCTTAAGGAATCCTGAGGGTTACGAAGGATGACCGATGGAAAACTCAACCCCTGGTACGCAGGGTCTGCTCTCATTCATCTCACGGAGTGAGAACTCCTCCTGTGAATGCAGATTCCCGGCCAAAGCGGCAGAAGCACCAGGTGGGATCTGTGGGATCTGTGGGCTCCCACAGGACAGCCTGGGGGGCCTCCAGGCAGGCCTGGCAGCCTCGGGCCACCTCTGCGCTGGGGGTTTGCTGGGCTCCCACCGCCAGCCCGGCTCCTAGCAGAAGAGAAGCCTCCCTTTCCACGTGTCCCAGGGCTGCTGGCTCCTCGGCCACGGGGCCGTCCCAGTCCCTGGGGTCTTGTTGGCCCGGCCTGATCGTACCTCCTCCCCGGGATGGGTGGACAGGCCTGCAGCCCCGCCAGACCCACACGGACTGGGCATTTGTATTTTTAAACTGAAATGTAACAAAGACGACATTTTAGACAGTGTAGCAGTCCTCTTGATTGCCTACCCGAGACCCGTCTCCTCTTCTTCCTTTCTAACAAAGACCTGATTTGGGGTGTGAGGCCACTGTATTAAAATGTCCCTTTTTCCAGACCCACTTACAGTTAAGGGGAGACATATGACCCATCCTGGCCTAGGCAGTGTTATCAGAAATCCCAGGAATAGTGCACATTCTCCTATGAAAACAAAACTTCGAGAAGAAATGCCTTGTGGTCTTTTCTGATCGTTGTACCTGGAATGTGGGCACGATGCACGGAGAAGCAGCAGCCATTCTGTAGCTAAGGGGATACAAGTCTCAAGAACGGCAGAGCAGGAAGAGCAAACCAGTCTGCGTGCCAGTGGGCCTTTTTGGTCAAGCAGCCACTCCAGCCCTGCACTGCTGGCCTCGACCTTCTGCTCTGAGACGTGACCACCCCCTTCCTGCTTTCAGCCTCGTCGATGAGGTTTCCTGTGACTTGGGCCAGTGACACTATCATTCATCTCTTAGATTGGGGACAGTGGCAAAGTCACTGACAGGCATTTTCCACTCTCAAGTGACCGGGAATTAATTTTCTAGGAATTGACAGGAGAATACATAATTGGTTTCTATTGTGTAGATATTTATGTCACTTGGCAACGTGGCCTGATCCTTCAGTGAGAAAAGTCACTGGTGAGTCCATTCCGAACAGCTCAGTATAAGGAAGGGAATGAAGGTTGAAATGCCGCTCATGAGTACTTGGAGAATGCATCGTGTAGGGCGACTTCGGTGCGATATGTACTATCTGCCCTTCCGAGACTGGATGGCAATTATTTATGGCAACAGTAGAGCAAAGAAACTGTGACATTAGTGTTTCTTAGAATAACAATTTTACTATTTCTTCTTTAAATCAGAAACATTCATGATAAAAATTTAAGCAAGAAAAATATAAAGCATTAAGTACAAGCCATCCAAAATCCCACCAGAAGTTAGAACTACTAACCAGAGTCAATATTTGCTGTAGATATAAAAGCCAGGCCTCTGTTCGTGTATACGTATATGGGTGGGGAAGAACCAGCTTGCCAATTTTTATTAAAAATTTGCTGGGATTTTGATTGGGATTGAGTGGAATGGGCAGATCAATTTGGGGAAAACTGACATCGTAACAATCTTGCATCTTCTGGTCTATAAATACGCTGTGTCTCTCCACTCGGGGTTCTGCAATCTCTGAGCGGTGTTCTGTAGTGTTCGGTGGGCAGGGCTCCCCCTTCTTTTGTCGGCCTTACCCCCGAACAACTAGTTTTCAGATGATATTGTAGGAGGTTTTCTTGTTTCGAGTCCCACTTACTTGTTTCTAGTTTACAGACACACGATGACTTTTGTGCACTGACTTTCAGTTCTGCGGCCTTGCTAAGCTCGCCTGTTGGTGTCAGTGGGCTTTTCGTGGGCTCCTCGGGATTTTGAATCCACACACCCATCTGTAAGGACATGATTTAGTTGTTTCTAGGACAAATGCTCTCTCTTTCTAGTGCAAATGCTTTTTCTCACCTTTGCTCTGGGGGACCCCCGGTGCAGCGTTGACTGGGCGTGGGGGAAGCAGACACCCCCGCCTCCCTCCTGAGCCGAGGGAGAAAGAATTCACTCCGTCACCACTCGGCACCACGCTAGCCGCTGTTTTCTCCATGAATTCCTTCATCAGCGAGGGACTTCCCTTCGAGTGCCAGTCTGCTGAGAGTTTCCATCAGGAAAGCGCGTTGTATTGTGTGAATTGTCTTCTCCGCACCTGTTAAGATGATCACGAGGATTTTCTTTTTCAATCTGTTAATACAGAGAATGAGATTGATTTCTTTTCAAAATGTTAGCCGACCTGGCATTCCTGCAGTCACCTGCACATGCTCACGGTGTATTGTCTTTGCTACACATTACTGGGATCCAAGTTCTAAAGAATTGGTAAGATTTTTTGTGCCTATTCAGGAGGTCCGCAGAGAGATATTATTAACCTTATCTTGTTGAGAAAACTGGGGCGCAAAATGGTGTATCCTCACTGATGAAATGATAGACCAAATAGCGATGTAAATAAATAGTATGTAGAATTTACGTTCATGTAGTCACGTCAACTACCAGCGTATGTTAACGGCGCATTCTCATGATGCCCACTGGGGGCACACTGGGTGCTGGACCCTCTGCCGAGCCGTGGCCCTCGGCCCCTCTGCCCCTGGCAGCTGCCCGAGGGGGCGCGGTGGCGGTGGGGTTAGACCTTGTCTCTCTCACCCTTCGGAGGCCAGTCCAGGAGCTACCCCAAGTTTAGGTCATTAGGAGTGAAGAGTCCCCACTCCTTTGTCCACGAAAAGACACAGAAGTGGTCACGGAAGCCTGGAATCTGGCTGTGATTCTTTCAATTAACCAACACCGATGCACCGAAGGCCCACTCTGTGCTAGGTGCTATTCTCAGTCCAGGGGTTCCACGGTACCAAAGTGGGCCCAGTCCTTGTCCTCAGAGACCTCACATTCTGCGACTGACGCAGGAGCACCTCCAGGTCCGTGTCAGGACGACTGCGCTGCAACCCCGGGCGGGGAGCGAGTCCGAGCGCTCCGGTGTAAGGCGTGGCGGGCACCTACCTGCGCGAACTCCACGGCGGGCACGGCCCCCAGGACGAACCGGGGGCTGCCCTTGCCCAGCTGCTTTCTTCTGTTTCTTTGTCTACGAAGCTTCTTCCGACAGTGACGTTGAGATCAGTTCGGAGTGGTTAGAAACCTAACCCAGTGAACCATTCCAGCGAGGGACGGATCCCTCCCAGGCTGTGGGGGCATGACGCTTGCTTCATCTGGTGCTTTGGGGAAGCAAAAGTGGGGGCAGAGGGGGTGCCCAAGGAACAGGGTCTGGCGGGGATTAACTCTCCACGGTGCCTACAGGCCAAAATGCGGAGTTCTTCCCGGGACACCTCCGGTCCCCTACGGTGGCCAGGGTCTAAAGGGGAGAAGATAAATCACACCGTGAGGGCAAGCAAACCGTGCTAAAAGCAAAAGCCGGAGCGACTGGTCTGGGAACGCCCCAGGTTCAGACACCCTGGGATCTGCATTTGACTCCAGGCTGGCATTGTTGGGGAGAACCGCCCAGCTTCTCTGCGGCCCCCACCCCTCCCCCACCCCTCCCCCCCGCTCCGTTTTCTTGGGCTTCCTGGGTGGCGCGCTGCCTGTGATGTCCTGAATACCAAGAGTGAGCCTGAACATATGTGAACCTTTCCTAATCCTGCTAATCTTCCTTCAAAAACCTTTCTCAAAGTGTAGGCAACATCCAGATTGTGAAAAGAGAGCCGAGCGAGCCTGAGCATTTTAATGACAAATCCTCGTCCGAGGGGGAGGAGGCGGCCGCTCAGCCGGAGCCGGGGCCCAGCCGGGCTGGCGGCAGGTGGATCATCGCCGCCGCTCAGGGGCGGCTGGGGTCCGCCGACCGCAGGAAGAAGTCGACTTCGCTTCTTTACCGGGACTGCACAGCCACCGCGGCTGTCCCGGGGTCATTCATTGTGGCACAGAATCTCCAGCCTCACAGTGATGGGGGAGCTCTCCGAGGCCTTCGCAGCTGATTACAGAAACTGAATGGATGCGACTTGCAATTTAAAAAGTCTTTTGGGATGTGAGCATGAGCTGAGTTTCCCTCCTCTCTGCCCCTGGCTCTCTCCCGACCCCCTGCAAACAGTGGACCTCTCTGGAGAGCCACTCTACAGCTGGACAAATGTCCCCCTTGAGGGCGAGCTCCTCAGGACGGATCAGACACCAGCTCCTCCTTGCATTTTACTAAACCGGCTGGAGGTGACTTGTGGATCCCATTGACAGAGGAGCCTCAGGGAGATTTACTAGGTCGACCAAAAAAGGGGCCCGACCACAGGTGGCTCTAACACTGGCGATCAGGACGATGCCGTGAGAGGCGCCAGCTCCTCCGACCAGCCTTGCCAAGAAGCAGCCAGCCAGGACTGGGGGAGCAAACGCTAGCACCACGGAGCGGGCCGGGCCAGGCGTGTGGCTTCCACAGAGCCTCCGGTGCTCTGGCTCCGGGCCCCGGGGGAGTGGCGGCTGCAGCGGCCCTGCCCACTGGGGTCCTCCAGGTGAGAGCCCTCAACGAAGCGTCCCGCCCCCTGCCACGGGGAGAGCTTCAGGGCCATCCACCCGTGACCTCGTTCTTGTCCGGTCTTCATCCAGTCTCTGGCCTTGGCCCGCCTGGGGAGGATGAAGGCTGGAGGGGAGAAGCGGAGGCTGTGAGCGTACTACACCCGGGCAGCTCTGCTAGAGGAGCGAGCGTGGGGGTGGGAACACACCTCATGGGCTATTCCGTTTCTTCTGTATCAAACCGGGCTGCCGTTTCCGACAGCTGTGGACCCACAGCTGTTGGGTTTTGTAGACTCACGTCCACGGCTCTGCCTGCCACCCTACGGAAACATAGATACTGAGTTGGCCAGAAGTTTCTTCCGTAGAACAAAAGATACAGTTTTCCTTTGCACCAATGACTCCACTGATGTGGATGCTCTGAGTGTGGTGACTGGATCCCGTGTGCCAATGTTGGTTGTTCTCAGCTGCTGTCTCAGTTGGATTGCCACCAACTCCAACTGGTCTACCCAACCCGTGGGGTGCCTTTCAGCGAGAAATCTCCAGCACGAAACTTTGCAAACCACCTTAAAAAATAAATAAACACACTCTTTTAAAAAAGGTTTTTATCTATTTTTTAGAGAGGGGGAAGGGAAGGAGAAAGAGAGGGAGAGAAACATCCATGTGTGGTTGCCTCTGGCACCCCCCCTACTGGGGACCTGGCCTGCAACCCAGGCATGTGCCCTGATTGGGAATGGAACCGGTGACCCTTTGGTTTGCAGCTCAATCCACTGAGCCACACCAGCCAGGGCGCAAACCTCTTCTGACCCATTTGGTCAGCCACAGCACCTTCTCCATACTCTGCACAAATCTTTAATTTATTTATTTTCATTTCAGTTGCATTTTTACCTTTCTTGAAATTATAAAGCATAGTATACTGAAAATGTTGCATATTTTCTCCCATCTTCAATATTAAAGTGGCCACATGGAAATTCACCAATTTTGATAAGTATTTTTAAATGCACAGATATGACAGCTGTCACAGAACAATCTAACAAAATTGTTTCAAATGAAGTTCAAGACAACTAAGCACTATTAGAGCCTTCTTACAGAAAGAAAACGATTTGGCCAATCCAATACATGATAGGAAGATGCTAGCACATACACAAAACTTCTTTCATTTTATACACGTATATTGATGAACTTAATCTCTTTTTCTCCCGACGTATGTATCTGTGAACCTGCCGTGTAACCTGCGAAGGGCTACATCTCTTCAGGGCTGTGTTTTCTGTAGAGCAGAGTGAGCAGGGCACCCGAAACGGTGACAACCGGAACCTTCAAAGCCTTGTTCTCTGACCGGGGAAACTAGTCAGCGTTCCTGCATTTTCACCCGGGCGGACGGTTCCCCAGGACAAAGGACCCGAGTTTCTGCTTCTGCCTGGAATTGCGGTTCTACCAAGCTCTCTTGGTCTCGGGCCATTTCCGTGGCTTCCTGTCGACCCCTGATTTGAACGGCAGCCACAGCACTGGTCCTCGTGTTGCATTTCTTGGGTCATTCCCAGTCTAGCCTCGTGCTACCGTGTCCACTGTTAAGTTTGCACCTTGTCAAAAAGACACCAAATTCCAGAGCGTGGGGCCTGGCTTCCCGATCAGCAATGGAAGGCTACGCACATGCAGAAACACAGGAAAACGCTGGGAAAGGGGGCACCAGGGGCCGGACGGTCGGGAAGTCCGAGTCCTGACCTTGACAGTTCTTTTCACTGACTCTGAGCTTCCAAAGTATTTATTGACAAGGGGCCCACAGTAAAATGAAGGTTATGGTGGATCTTCATGAGAATCACGTAGTATAATACGTATAGAAATACTTCATAAAATCCAAAGTGAAACCGTATGACATCAGCCCCACGTGGAGCTCACGTACACGTTGCAATCATTTTGTAGGAGAAATGACTCCAAATTGGGAACCAGGTCATACGTGTGAAAACGTAGACTCTAGGAGCTGAAGAAGGGTGAAGGCATTGAGGGCGAGGTACGGCTTTTCTACTCTGTGTAGCCAGCACCTGATACAGAAGCCAGATTCCAGTGTGTGCTTGATGAGCATCTGTAGAGAGGAGGGTGGGGGAGATGGAACAACCTCAATGCTTAATATCTCTGGGCTTTTTAAAGACTGTAAAAACCATCCTGAAAGCATATTACGCTAAATAATGTTACTCCATATTAAAATTGTTATTCTCTTGGTCAATAAACATTGTATATTTTTATAGTTGTCAATAGTTAACCTATACTTGCCAGCTTTATTTTTTAATTGTAAAATAATCCTGGGATTGTCCTACATATTTTTAAAATACCAATCAGGAAATACGTAAATTAAAAAGTGAGAGTCCCCTTTCTCTCACCACTAGGTCCCAACCTCCTTAGGAAAACTCTGCTGACAGTTTGATTTGTTTGATTCCTTTTAGTTGGTTTATGATTTGCAGCCCGCCTTATACCTGCTTCCCTGAAAGGAGCTGAAGGTGCTTGTGAGAAATACAGACGATTCGGTGAGACAGTTAAGAGAGAAATGAGAGGTGGGACGTTGTGGATGGAGCGGGAGATGAGTGACACAGGCTGGGCGGACGTCATTAACATGTTCTGTCACTCACGCAGCGTGTTCAGTGACGGCTGTGCCAGGCACTGGGATTACCGAGGTAAACAGAGCGGAATCCCAGTGGGGGGAGCGAAACGAAACGGGACGCAGAGACAAGCTCTGGCGCGTGCTCCTACGCAGACAGACGCCGTTCAGAGCAGGTCTCTCCCGGGAGCCGGGGGTGCTCGCTGAGCCCCGAAAGGCAGAGCAGGTGCCAGGAGAGAAGACGCAGAGGGGCTGAGCCCGGCGGGGCGGTGAGCAAAGGCAGACCTAGGATTGGAGGGGCAGGGGCCAGCTGGGGCGTGGATTGGTGGGCCCTCCACGGGTGGGCTGGTGGTGTGGCCCCAAAAGTCACGCTGGAGTCCTGGCTCCCAGTGCCTCAGCCGTGGCCCTGTTCGGGGAGAAGGCCTTCAGAGAGGTAATTGTGTTAACATGGGGTGACTGGCGGCTCTTTAAAAAGGGAAAATTTCGACTCAGAGGCCCCACAGAGAGAATGCCACGTGGGGAGACACGGGGAGATGATTGTCCACAGGCCAAGGGGAGCGGCCTGGAGCAGACGCTCCCTCCCGCCCTGGGAAGGAAGCAGCCCTGCAGCCCCCAGACTGAAACTGTCCGGTGTGTAAGCCACACAGCCCACAGTGCTTTGTCACCCTGTCCCGAGCGAACCGTGCAGCCTCCTGGAGGAGCCTTTGACTCGCCCCCAGGGCAGGGAGAGTCACTGGGAGGCTCACGTGGCACGTGGCAGCCACGTAACTGCGTTCATCTGGCGAAGGCCGCACCGCTGCGGGATGAAGGGTGATCGGCAGCAGCTGGGGGGATTTTTCCTTGACCCTCAAGGCAAAGAAGAAAGCACCCAAGATTGGTGTAGTCTTTAGTCCCTAACTGAACACACACTTCAGCAGAATATTGCTTTCTTAGACTCACATCTAAAAGGGGTTAGCATGGTGCCTTATACAAGAATATAAAAACAATGCAACCTCTACATTTCACCCGAAACACAAAACTATTCTCACATCACACTTTCCTATAGCATTTCCTGGTTTAAACCAATCCCCAGAGCCTACGGTGAAAACGCCCTCCGCGGAGGGAGTGCGGGCGTCTCGGGAGGTGGCGTGGCCTCTGCCCTGCTCGGCACCCACGCTCTCCTCCCCTTTTAGTAGTTCCATCGACAGTTAACCAAACTGCAGTGCGAGTAATACTTCCAAACCTTTATTTTTAATCTACGTTTTGTTTCCTTTACTGATGGCCTTAGTTTTCACATTTCTAATCATCTACTTCCTTATTTTAAAAAGTGGCAGACTTCTAGAAAAGCTGCAAAACCAGTGCCGTGAGTTCCTCTCTACCCTTCACTCAAGCTCCCCAAAGAGTAACCCTGGGTCACAGGTGCTCGATCGTCCTCTCTCTGAACGCAGTCAGAGCGAGGAGGAGCGGCCTCTCTTATCTGGACGTGGCGTTTTTCTGTGGTTGTTGTGCTCAGAAGCTTCCTTGCGAATTAGGTATTACGTTCAAATTAATTTTTGATGGACTTTTTAAATTTCAGGTTTGATTGCTTGGAGGTCAAACATAATGGTATATAGAGTTTCTGCGTTTTAGCATTTACTAAATATTTAAGTGACAAATGTGTTGCCTGGGTTGTTCTTTTGGTTCTTTGTTATTTTTGTCTTATTTTCTTTGACCTCTTCAGTTATTTGTCTAATCTTTTATTCTCTTCTGGTGATGGTGCCGTCAACTACAGGCATATTCAGTCTCCCCTTTCCCCCATGTTATTTTGGCTTTCGTTTTATACGTCTTCTCACGCTGCTTGGCACGTGCAGGTGAAATACTCTTAGGTTTCCAGCGCTGAGCGTGTCTTGGTCTCTGTTTTGAGTCCCTGTTTTCTGTGGAAAATGCTGTGTCCCCTCCATGACGGCAGCTGTGGTGGCACACTGTGGGGCAAACGCTCCTCTGGGCCGCCCCTCACCAGTGCCCCCCGGACTGCAGTCACCAGCGGCCGGAGCGCCACCCAGGACCCACCCGGAGCCCTGACCGTGGTTCCTGGAGGTGGCAGCTTCCAAACGGCCCCTGAAATGCGGCCTTAGCCTGTTCGGAGACTCAGTGTGCTCCCCAGGGAGGGAGCCGCAGCACCGAGCGAGTTGGGGGGCACACCAGCCCCCCCAGCCCTGTCACTAGAGGTCATGTGAGTAAATTACTTGGCACAGGGTGGGGGAGGCGGTCAGGAAGTTGCAGATTTGCTTGCTTGTCACAGGGACCCCTTGAGGTCCACATGCTTGTCTCCGACATGCCCATGAGGACACTGAGGCTTAAGGTCAGGCATTGCCCAGAACGGAGTGTTCAGGGTTCAAGTGCATAGCTCTTGGCTCTTGTCCCCCTCCCCCCACTGCCCAACGTGCCTCTTGGCATGGGCGCTTCCCCTCCCCTTCCCCCTAAAAGCAGTTCTCTTGCCCTGTTCTAGAACCCAGAGTCGAAGAACGACGCAAATCCATCTGACCACGAGCAGAGCCGCGAAAGGCACTGGGCACCCCTGGCCCCCTGTCTCAGGCAGGGCAGCCCCCAGCACCCCCAGCCTTGCATTCCCCATCTTCCTTTCGCTGACCGGCGTTCTCGGAGTAAACCCCACACCCGGGAGGGTGGAGAAGCCTGAGTTCCCCCAGCCCCACGCCCCGCGCCCCACGCCCCGCGCCCCGCGCCCCTCTCCCTCCGCCTTGGTTCCGAGCGGAGGCCGTTTGGAAAGTCGGCCTTTATAAGTTCCAGCTCCTACACGTGGAGCCCGTGGGCCTGATTACACTTCAGGTCATTAACCTCGCTCCTCGTGGACGGCCCCGTGCACTCCTGCCTTTCTGGTGCTTTCCTCTGCCCTCCGTGAATCCCCGGGACGATCCCGGCCACAGCGGGACTCGGCGATTTTTTCCCAGTTCTTTTAAAACGTATGCCTCCGTCGGCTCGGGCCGCCCTAACACAGCACCACGGACCAGGTGCTGTGACCGCAGACGGTCATCTCTCCCGGTCTGCAGGCCGCCGGTCAGAGGTCAGGGCGCCTGCGGGGCTGGGTCCCGGGAGGAGTGGTGTCCTCAGCCCGAGCTGACCGAGACACCAGCAGACCCCTGAAGCTGGGAGAGACCAGGAAGGAGCCTCCCCCGCCGGTGTCAGAGGGGCGTGGCTCCGCTGACACCTTGGTCCTGGACCTCAGCCTCCAGACCCGGGAGAGGGTAGCTGCCCGCGGTTCAGGCTGCGGCCCTCTGCTCCGACGGCCCTGGGAAGCGAGCCCAGCCCGGGTGCCGGCCCTCGTTACGGGAAGGGTTCGAGATGATTTAAAAGTGAATCACAGCAAACACACGAGAAAGAAGATGAGAGAGGAGCGTGGACAGTCCCAGTAATGGAGCCGATGACGTCACGCTTTGCGGGCCCTTCAGCTCCGTTCTGATCCAAATGTACGGACGGTCATGATGGGGAAGAAACAAGGACAGAAACTGAGAAAGGCATTAGCCATCTCAACATCAGTGAGCAACTCGTCCTCGGGCCCGAGACGAGGGAAGCTCAACGTGGGGGAGGGGCTGGGCACGCAGGTGCGCTGCCTCCGGGGAAGCCGCTCCGGGCTCCACTCCCGTGCGAGGAGGGGCTACATGTGTCCCAGGTGTGGCGGGGACCCAGCAACAGACTCAACACTAACAGCTGGGCTGGGCCCCGCCGCCCGCGCCAGAGACGGAACAATGCTCTCCGAGGGTCTGGGGCTAGCTGTCAGCTCCCTGGGCGCCCAGAGGAGGGAGGGAGCAGAGGGTGCCCCAGGCCAAGCCCCCCGGAGCCTCCGCGTCCCCACAGGCCAGCTGCCAGGGGACCTCTGGCTCTGGCTGAGGACGGGAGAGGTCGGTGGGCTGTGGGCGGGGTGGGGCTGATGGGCACAGGAAGAAAGTCGGGGAGCACCCAGGCGAGATGACTGTGCAGAGTAAAATTTCAGGAGTGACGGCAGAGTGCTGGAAAACAGCGCGAGTGCAGAAAGACCAGCAGCCAGGAAAACAGGCTCTTAAAGAGACCAAGAAGCCAAACCTGAAACTACATGAGTACGCATGGTTGAAAAGTATTATTCTTCTTTATTTTAATTGTTCATGTTAAAAATTGTTTTTAATAAAAGTTCCAACTCTAATCCAGCGCCTCAGGGCTCGCTCTAGCCTCCTCCCTTAGCATCTTGGTAAGCACGTCTCCGGCCGGGAGACGGGCTTCCCCTGCCCTGCACGTGTCTGCTGATTCGCTCCGTCCATCAGCTTCTGTGGTTAATGGAGCCTGTTTCCAAGCCCCTCTGGCTGCTTTCCGGCCTCCGCCTCCACGGCCCACTCCCAACAGCCCGGGTCTCGGACACAGGGCACAGGGCGGATGCCGCCAGCATGCTGGAGGGGCGGGAAGATGGGCAGGGAAGAGTGTGGGGTCGCAGGGGACCCCTGTCTGCCGCTGAAGGACGCTGGTGACTTCAGTCCCAGGGAATGGTCGGCGGCTTTGCTTTGCTTAGTGTGCCCTTGGGTCCCGACCCGACTGACTCTCGGTTTGCTTGGGATGACACCGCGCCCGCCTCATTCACTGCCCCGTGGACTCTCAGTCACGGGTCGAGACGTGGTACTTATCGTCGCCGAAGTGGCATCTCCTCCCAGTGGCTCCCGACACCCCTGCTTGCTTCCCTACGGCAGGAAGGACCAGAAACACCATTAAAAGACAAACTGCCAACTGGTAACGGCTCTTGCGGCACGTGGGGCTCAGTGATGATTTGATAATCACCCCGACGGGACAACAGTGGGCAGAGGACAGGAAGGGGACACGTGGAAATGGGCTCAGGTGCCCCTGAATCAACCGGATGCCTCACAGAGTGAGACCTCTCTGTTTTCCTTGTAGGACACCCGTGGTGACAGAGGACGAGGGAGGCGTGCACCGTGAGGGTTTGGGGTGACAGGCCCCCATGCTGGGGTGGGAGGCCCCACCATCCCGTGTAACCCTTCCACGATACAATCTCACAGTGGTGTCTGCCTTCTGGTGCAATAACTCTATCTGTTAGGAAGTTATTAGAGGTATTAAGAATTTATATATAAAGATGTTCATTGCATCATTGTTTATAATATCAAAAGTTGGGAAAAACCTAAATATCCATCATTAGGAAATTAATTCAATAAATAATTACGGGTGGAATATAATGCAAATTTAGTAACTTACGTATTGGTCTATATATTGGTCTACTCAAATGGAACTATTTTATTTATGACAAAAATACTTGTATAATATCATCAGCGCGCAAATTCTGCTGTAGATCTGTTACAGACGGAGACTAGCCCCAGGCCATACGAAATGCTCCAAGTTCATCCACACCGCCGCCCGCTAGGGAAACAAAATAAGGGCAGGCATTATAATGTACACGATTCCAGCCACATGTGTGTGTTTACTTTGAAAAAATGTGGAGAAGAAAATGTACGGAGCGTTCAGTAGTCGTTTCTAGAAGTGGAGATCGGTTTGTATCCATCATGTATTGCAGGTGAAACAATGTATATTCAGTCCGCTGACAAATAAACTTGAGCAAGAGCGAAGGTCACTCTGGCACCGCCCTCTGCTCCTCTGCGGTTTGTGCTGTGCCGGCCCCAGGCCGGGGCCCTGCGGTCCCTGGCTGAGCCAGAAGCCCACCCTCCTCCTCCCGCCCGAGGGCCCTATGCTTTGCTCCTCCAAGATGCTCACAAAGACACGCCACAGGTGAAGCCACAAGTGAAACCAGGGGCGGGGCCAGGAACAGGACACGCGTGTCAAATGGAAGCAGTGGGGGCCCCGGGCGCTCAGCTGGGGGGCAGACGCCAGGCGCGGCCCTTTCCCTTCCCACGTCAGCCCCCGGTGGGGGACGAAGGGCACCCTCAGGAAGAACTCACGGGGAGGCGGCAGAAAAGCCCGGGACGAAACACCGAGCGCATGCCTGCTGCAGCAGGTCCCCACGAGGGACGATTGTCATCCCTGACATTCACGTGAAAGTTTCCACACGAGACGGTGGAACACGGTGAGAACGCAGCCGTGAGGGTGAGCCCCGGACCGGGGGAGAGCTGGCGCTGGTGCGGCTGGTGCGGCCCCCGGGGCTGAGACTCGGGATTTGAGTCTCCGGGAGCTTGAGACCCAGGCGCCCTGCGAGAAACTGGAGGCCGGCCAGCAGAGCTAAGACCTTCCCACTGTGCAGATTACAAGAACAGAAATTCACGCCGCTGTACCCGCAGGACAAGCCTTTCATGCCTAATAATGCTCGATTATCATCGTGACAGTAACTAATACTTACTGTGTATCCGCCACGCTCCCGTCCTGGCCCTGAGCACTCGATCCGTGTAACGTTTTATTCCGTCTTCTCCCCAGCGCCCCGACGTGAGAGTGTGAGCATTTCCATGTAACAGGCGGAGAACCCGAGGCACAGGGAAGTCCAAGAACTGCCGGCAGACTTGGTTAAGACTTGGTTAGCTGGTTTCACAAGGCCACGGACACAGCAGAGTAGGACGAAGGCAAGTGCTCCGCCGGTAAAAGTGAGAGCTGGGGACACGGAGAGGCTGGAAACGGGGCCTGCGTGTGAGCACAGTCACCGGGGAAGGACAGGCCACTGCGGCCCGGGGCACCGGGTGCTCGGTTCCCATTAGCAAATTCTCTCCCCCGACCCGAGTCAGTAAGACGTCCAACCCAGCCTGCTACCGTTTAAAGCCGGGATGTGCACACCACCACTGAGGGAGGGTGATGGATACTTTGAAAACTTGTTGCTTTGAAAGAGCAAAAAGAGCCCTGGCTGGGCAGTCCAGTGAGTTGAAGCATCGTCCTGATACGCCAAGGTTGGGGGTTCGATCCCTGGTCAGGGCACGTACAGGAATCAACCAGTGAGTGTGCAAATGAGTGCAACACAAGTTGGTGTCTGCCCCACCTCTCTAAAAAAAAAAGTGAGTAAGAAAGTTTTTAAAAAGAATGAAAGAAAATCTGTGACTCCGAAAGTTAACCTATCAATCCTGCTGGGTTACGGGGGCCCGGTGTCTGTGAGGCGAGGTCCCTCCTGGCTGACGGCCAGCGCCAGTCCAGTGTCTGTGTTCTGGGCACAAAGCTCCCTTCTTCACGTCAAGGGTGAGGACTCGTTTTCAGTAAGAACCACTCACGGTCCTCCCCGAGTCTTAGCTGCTGAGGGTGGTCGGTTTCCTCTCTCTCCGTCCCCTGTGTGCCTCTCTCGCTCTCCTTCCCCTCCCTCCTTGTGACGGGGACTGAGGCTGGAGGCTGGCAGGTGACGTGCAGAAAGAGGCGGCTACTAAGCCACAAAGAACCCGGGTTACGGGGTTCGGGGACTGTGTGAGGTGTCGGGGGCTCCGTCTCACCCCCCAGCGAGCGGCTTGGATGCCCGGCTCCCAGTCCCGTGGGGGGCGGGGAGTTCCCCGTCCAGCACCCAGTCTCTGCCGGGCGCCCCCCAGCGTCTGGCCATCGCTTGCTGGCGGGGTCCCGGGCAGGGAAGGCGCTGTCGGTTTCCCTCTCAGCGGTAATTTACTGCGCGGGCCGCCCTCGTGGTGGCCATGCCCTCCACTCAAGTAGGCGAACACAATGTCTCCCTCTCGGCCTGCGCAGAGCGGGGCTTTCCGGGGCGCCCCGGCAGCCGGCCACGGCGATTGTCCCGCACGGACGAGAGCTATTAACCACACGGAGCACGCCATCTTCACAGCGCAAATATTTCTCCAACCATAATACCCTCTTCAGGGGACCTCAAGTGGCCCGGCCTTGTCACCAGGCACATCCCCGACCATTGTCACTGCTGCCGGCCTTGGCGGGGAGGAGAGGGCAAGAGAAAGGCAGGACCCGAGAGCGTCCCAAGAGACCCGGGCCCTTGTGGCCTATTGTGCTTTCTCGGGAAGACAAAGGACCCCCAGGCCTTTCTCTAGTGAGCCGCTTAGGCCCCGTCAATAAATCAGAGCCCGGCTACAGCCATTCAGCCGGGGCCCGGAGATCGGCGGGCCGCCCGAGAGGCCGGTCCTTTCCAGGACGTGCAGGTTCGGGGCGATTGTCAGCCTGGCGCGGTTGCATGGAATTCCGCCCCCTCCCCTTTCCTTTGTGGCTTTTCTCCGCGCGGGCCCGTGTGGAACAGAGGGTGCGTTTGTGGGGCCCATTCAGGCCCGCCCCGCCCCTGTTGTAAAACACCGGCCTTGCCGGGGAACAGGGCCCCATTGTGCGGCCCCATACCACCCGGACCACCTCGCGGCCCGCGCGGAGACCCCTTTTTGTTCCCGGTCAAAAGAAAGCCTTCGCTCCGGGGAGGGGCGGGCTGTCCCTATGGCCTCCACCACCACGGAGGCTGGAGGCAAGATTGATGGGAGAGAGTTCACCTAGAAAACCGGGATAAATTTCTCGCCGGCCAAGGCCAGTTGTTCCATTGTCCCGGGGCCATGTTTTTTGTTAATTATCTCTCACTCTCTCTTTTTATCCCAGAGAAAAGTAGCAAAGCGGGGAGAAAGGAATAGGATATAAGGGTCAGGGGTCCCATCGGGCCACCTAGGTGTCCCGTTTTCAAGGCTCGGGCTGGGGAAGACCAGGGTGGGGGCCGTGCCGCTCGGGGTGGGGGGGTGGGGGGGCGGAGAGGACCAGGGACCATCCAAATAGTAACGAAGCTGATGCCGTTATTTACGGCGAAAACTTCCCACCGCGCGCCCCTTCCTCCCGCCCCCTGCGCTCTCTCCCTTTTTCCAACTCCCAGGGTCTTTATCTTCTTCCCAACCCCCTGCCCACGGCCCCAACCCACACACACACTTTCTTCTTTTTAATTTTAAGCCCCATGAAACTGTAAAGGGGATTTCGGGAAGGAGGAGGGGGAAAAAAAACCAAGGAGAGAAAGACGAAGAAAGTTGGCCCAAACAAGACCATGTTGTCAAGGAAATAAACCTTGGTGAGGGTAGGCATGAGCCCACAGCTGCCGCACTTGGCCAGCCTCACACACGGGTGGTAATGACAATGATTCTTCATGGCAGCGCCCCAGCTCCAAACATAAATAGGGCTCAGCCTGAAAGGGGAGGAAGTGGAACAAAACATTTCCTTGGGTACCACTGGCAGAGAAATAACATCAATTTCAGTTTGGAGGGCGGGCGGGGGGGGCCAAAGCCTCTCCTGTTTCCCCACACGAGCAAAGGCAGATTCATAACTCGCCAACAAAGTACCTTTGAAACGCAGCTGCAGGCTGCGGACACACTGTCTCTTTCCACCAGAGACACAGCCTGTCTTGACCAGAAAGAAAGGGGCAGAGAGGAAGCCCGCACTATTGAAAGCCCAGCAGAGAGGGCGAAGGGAGGCGGGGCCGGAGCTGCGGGCGGGGAGGGGAAATGCGGGCGCTCGGCATCTGCCCGGGATAAGCTTTCCTCTGGTAACGAACCCCTTCACCTTCCCGGGAGGAGGTCCGTGATGAATGGCCAGGGGGTCTCTGCAGAGGGGCAGCGCCCAGGCGGCCACGGGCCGGGAAGGAGGCCAGGGGCGCACCCTGGTGCCCAGGTACCAGGCCCTGGGATCCCAGCACCTTGAGGACCCGCGGCTGCTGCTCCCTTGGGAGAAGGGGCTCTGGGAACGCTTGCCCCCAGGGCCCCCGAAAGAGGAAGCCCAAAGACGGAATTCTGGGTGCGGGCCTCACCACTAGGCCTCAAACCTCAAGGTCGGCCGGGGGCTACGCAGATCCAGCCTCCGTGGATAAGAGGCTGTGAGGGTCTGCACACAAATCAGGTGTAAACACGGGTGTTTCTGAGGATGAGCAAGGAAATCACAATAAACTACAAAAGTTCAAAGCGGGCGAATTCCATACACATCACAAAACCCAGAAGCACAATGCCTCCCTCTCTGTCTCTCTCCCCTTATCTATATTTGAGACACGTTTCCAGCCCGTCTCTGCTCGGAGGATGCTGACGCTGAGCCGGGGGCGTGGGGGCGGGCCGTGTGCGTCTGTGCTGCAGAGGGACTTCTGACCCTGCTCTCTCGTCCCCGTGCTGGGGGCCCCACCGCAGTGGACAGCGGGGACTCCCGGAAGCCACGTCTATACTCGGGTGACTCGCATTGACCTCAGTTTAGACAGGTGACTGCAGAGCACACCGGTGATCCCACTAACCCAAACAGACTCCGCCCCCCTCGATGCAGCTACCCCTGAGCTGCTCCCAAAAACGCTCTCGGCCACGACAGCCCCGTCCACTCGGGGAGTGGGAAGGGGGCAGTCTGAGCGCGTGTGGCTAAAACATCTCACAGACCCAAATCTTACCAAAACAGGTGCACACGTGGGCAGGGCCCTTCCCAGGCTTTGCAGGTGGCTGTGCAGACGCGGGTCCGTGAGGCTTGAGCTCTGTCAGCCTCACCGTGGAAGCAGCCTCTGCCCGTGTGGGTTACTTGGTCAATGTCAGCATCTGCACCGCTGGGGGGCGGGGCGGTCATCTTCACGGGGCACCTCCTCCACGAAGCCTTCCCTGATACCTCCAGACAGAACCCCCTGGGCCTCTCTAGGGCTCACTGGACCTTGCACACTGCCCGGCCCTCACTGGGGTCCCAGGGACTGTGTGCTGCTGCCGGACAGGGACCCTGTCTTACTCCCACATGTGTCCCCAGAGCAGCCATCATATCAAAACCTGTCGAGAAAACAAGAGAACAAGTGAGTGACAGCAGGTGAGCCCCCAAAGGGAGCTGACCTGGCAGAGAGGGTTGGCATGGGCTGCCTGCCTGGGGGCGCAGAGCCAAGAGCCATTTCTGGGGGGAGAGGACGCTCTGTGGCACTTTCTGAGGCAGAGAGACTGGCCACTGTGTCCCCGTGAACCTGATGCTCACCCCAGTGCCCGAGCACGCGTGGGGGGGACAGAGCTGCAGTTCAGTCAGTGTGTGGCCTGTTCGGTCCGGGCTGGGGGCGGGGACGGCCCAGTGGACGGCGGAGGGAACCTGGGCCAAGCCTTTCAGACGCCCACACGGCGCACACAGCCACCGGGACTCGTTCGATGCCCCACAGCTGTGAGGACGCTGCAGTGGGGACGTGAACCAGGTGTGCTGGGCACACGAAGGTCACTGTCCAGCTGGGGAGACAGCACCGAGACAAAGGAGACCGGTGCGGGCCAGCGTCCAACAGAGAGTGGGCATGTGGCGTCTGGTGCCAGGGGGGCGGGCGACTCCCCTGGGCAGGGGTGGGGAGAGTCCAGGCCAGGTGGGCAGCAGTGGGCAGTGGCTTTCCTCGTGCTGCCTTCCCCTTACCAGGGCCTTTGCTCGGGGCTGGGTGGCCTTTCGGCCCGTCTGTGCATGTCACACACGTGTGTGCCCACACTTTGGAGAAGAAGCATGTGGAAACTCAGGTTTGCTCGCGAAGGTGGCCGCAGGCCAGGCTGCTTCCCTCCTCACCCCGCCTGGACTTTGTTATTCAGGGTGGGGAGGGCTGGGGATGGAACAGCTTGGGGGGCGGGGAAGGGGCAGGCTGGGGAAGACGGAGCCTCCGCCTGCCGGGTCCTGAATCGGCCGCTGACACTGATGGGTCCTGCCCCGGAGCTGAGCGAGCTCTGCAGCCGCCCGCAGGCCCTGGAGGGCCACTCTCCCAGACGACCGTGCCTCTCCTCCCAGCACTTGACCTTGCCACTCTTCCTCTCACCTGGCCCTGAGGGCCTGGGAGGGTTGAAGGAGCCGGAAGGAGGCCAGCTGCCTGCCCTAGCCCCTCCCCAGCAGGGTCCCCTCCCGGCACAGGAGAGAAATGAGCAAGATGGGGGCGACTCCCAGCTGATCCCCCGCCGCCACCCTGGGTGTAATAGGGGAGAAAAGGCTCCTCCTTCCTGTCCTCATGGCTCCCTTCCTCCGGGAGGCGGTGACCACAGATCTGAGCTGAGGTCGGGACGAGCGAGGGCGCAGCCTCTAAACACCGAGTCTCGAGTCTCCCAGTCTCCGGTAGCGTCTTTCCCACACCCTCCCAGTGACCAGCACCGAGGACGCTCTCCTGCTTGTGGGGCCGAGGAGCGAGGGGGACAGTCGTCCAGCCCAGGGAGGTTTCCTTCCAAAGAAGGACGCAGAGGCTCCCCCGTGCAGATCCTGCTACAGCCTCAGACACCCCCCACCCCGCCCCGCTATGCTGCCCCAAGCCCCAGAAACCAGCCGCTCTGACTCGGTCCCCCGGTCTGCGGGTTCCAACAGTGCATCCACTCTGTACCCGCCACCATGCCACTGCCACGTTTTTAAGAAGGGGCAATTTCTGAGCTGAGCGGGTCACAAGGAATTCGATAGTCAGAGATCTTTCTTTTTAACCACACCATCATTCACGGACGCGTAATCCATCCCCACAGTGGCACACTCCTTCCACGAGACAGAGCCAGGCCGGACACCACCTGTGTCACAGGAACGAGGGACTCCCGGCCCCACTCTTTCATGTTCCCTCCTCCGCTTCTGTCTTCCCCGGTCGAGTTGGCGGAGACACAGGACCGGCCCAGAGCCTCCGGGAACAGCGGGAGTCTTAGCGGAAGTCTTTCTTTGCAAGAGGCGAGTGAAAAGAAATCCTCACGGCCCAGACCCAGGCCTCAGGCACCCGTAAACGAGGCTCACGGGTGTGCCCCTTAGTGGTGATCTTCCAGCAAAGCGCACAGCCTCGTGAGCACGACTGGCTTCCCGACGTGGAAACGACGTTTTCTGGCTGGTGGGCCGACCTGGTTCTGGGTGTTTTAGGACCGATCTCTTTGTTCTGGGGGGTGAAGCTCAGAGAGCTCACAGATCCTCGGCGCAAAGGCACTCAGCGCTTTGACGAAGTATTGGGTTTGGCTTTTCATTTTTGTTTTTGTTTTCTTTTCCTTCACGTTCTGCCCTAAGAGTTGTCAGACACGCAGTGAGCCAGCTGTATAGCTGCTCAGAATAATACTCCCGTGGGCACACTGAGTCCACTGAGATGGGGAAAATAAAAACACAGGGAAATCCGGCAACCCCATGCCGAGGGGACCCCGGGGAAGCAGGCACGTCACTCTGGGAACTGCCACAGCGCCTTCCGAGGCGTCTGGCCATCGGTGCAGCGCACAGGTGCTAAAAACGCCTGTGCTCCCTGCCCCTGTAATCTCCTTCTTCGGGATTTACTTCAAGGAAGCAATTTAAAAGAAGAAATGCTGTATGTATTGCTATATTTATAGCAGTGTCGTTTGTGGTAGTGAAAACCCGAAAATGACCTACAGGTTTAGCAATAGGCGGTGGATAAACTGATTACAAAATGTGGATATAATAGAATGTTGCCTGTTTTCTAACCATGAATAAGTCAATGCGTAATTAGGACCGTGGGAAAGAGCACAATGTCACAGGTAGAGGGTTGTGAAAGCGATGTGAAAACATGACGTATGTAAATAAAACTCCAAAGAACACACAGAGAAATGGAAGTACTGGTTGCACAGGGTAGCAAAAATACGGGCACAGTGGTTTGACCTGAAAGGGCCATGGTTTGTGGTTTAACTTTTGTCGCAAACGTCGGTTTTAACTTGGGAGAGCCTCCCCGGCACCAGCAGGACGAAGCGTGGCCATCACTCCGGTCCCTTGGCCATCTGTCCATCTTAATCTTTACACCTTGTCTAGAAACTTGGGTTACCAACTTTAAATTCATTAATTATTTTAACAAGGAGACTCCAACCAGAACAAACTGGGGGCAGCCTGCGGGTGAAACCAGCTCATCTGCCCACGAAGCCGGGACCCAGGTGAGGAGCGGGGAGCCGCCCCCAGCTGCCCGTCTTCCCAGGCTGCCGGCACGCCCGCACTGCGCTGCTCCCCCCACCCACCCACCTGGGACCGGGGCTGCGGGCCTCGCTCTGATGTTCCCAAACAAGCCTTCTTGGGAAGCAAGAAGAACCAGCTACTAAATTTGGAACACACACACACAAAAACCCATCAAAATATTATTCTCCATTTCTTTCCCAGCATGAATGGGGCATCTGTTCCGGGCCTTGTGTGAGTGGCGCCCACTGCCCTGAAAATTAATATCTGGGACACTCACAGGGGACAGGACCCGGCCTTGTGCGGGGCCGTGAAGGACACTGATGGCTCTCTGTGACAGACAGTACAGGGGTTGTGTGGACAAAGAAAAGGCATCGCGTGCTGGTGGATCCTGCTACTTGCCCCCAAACCAACTGGCCACCCTCACCCTTTGGCTCTGTGCAAGGGACCGTGCGGCTCCAAGACTTGGGGTCTGTTCTCCGCAGGGCCTCATCCATCACGCGTCTGTTTGCCCCACGCCGGCCGACTGGGCCAGCCCACCAGGCTGCTGCAGAGCGGTCTGTGTGGGTGCCTCAAAGGGGGGGCTGCACATCTGTGGCGGGGGGCGCTCCACGCCAGGGAGTGGTCCCCCAGCTCACCCTTCTGCAGAAAAACCTCCCCCCATTTGCTCCAGTAGGTAGAGAGGGTCCCCCTCCCTTTTGGTCAGTGGGGATATTTACACAGACTTTCTGGGGAGCCCAAAATAGGACCTTATCATCCAGCCAAATGCAACTGGAAATGTCTGTCCACATTTTGGGGATCGAGCGAACAAAACCGCAGAGATTTTAAGAAAGAAAATTGCTTCTTTTCAGAAGGTGCTGCCAAGAAGCCTTTTACAAACATTAGGCAGGCTGGGAGCCCTCAATGTGGGAAAGAGACCAAGAAATTATCCCGAACGCTAAGGAGATTATGGTGGTTCTCACCGCCGAGCCTGCCGGTCGGAGGCGACAGGGACGTGCAGGAGGGGACCAGGCCCGGCCTGCATTTACTGTCCCGCTTTGTTCACCGTCCTGCAGAACTTCCAAAAGCTCGGCTCCACCTTTAATTCCTCAGCGAGAATCGGACAGAAGCCACCAAACCGAGCTGCTGTTATCATGTAAAGTGTTCTCTCGGACCCCTGCTCTGCGTAAATGATCCCCATTAACATGCAGATTTGCTGGGGATTACCAGATCGTAACCCAAAATAATCATCAGAGGATGTCTTTCTAAAGAGTACTTTCCTCCCTGACTTGGGCCTGGATGCGGTCCATAAACCTCTCTCTCCCACTCAGGGACCAGGCGGGATCACTCCGTGACCGGGATGGGAAAGCGGAGACTCCGAACTCACCGGGCTGAACAACACAGGAAATGCAGACCCGGCCTCCTCCCCGAGCTCTGCTGATTTTAAAGTTCCGTCACAGCCCAGTCACAGACAGAAAAATCAGGGGTGTGAGCCTGACGTGCACGTGTGTGTGTGTGTGTGTGTGTGTGGAAGACAGGAGGGAGGTGTGAGTTCCGTTACATGGTCGTGTGCCCGCACGAATGTAGAAGCCGACGGGACAGAGGTGAGAGGCGGCAGCAGGCCAAGGAGGCGCTCAGCCGTCAGCCTGGTCTTTGAGGCGCTGGGAGGTGGGGGCCTTGGCTGCACCTGCCCGGAGGGAGGCCTGCCGGCGAGGTCAAAGGAGCGAGCCCAGAGAGGAGCAAACTCGTGGAAACGCTCCGAGAACACCGCAGGCCCGAACCCCCGTTCGTGCTAACGCCCGCCACCCCGAACCTGTTGCCGGTGGAAATGGGGTTCTTCTGTGGAGTCAGGAGAAAGCATTTCGGGGACCCGCATGGAGGAGGATGAGGTGCAGTAGTAAGATTCCTCGGAGCACCCACAAAAGCACTGCCCCCAGGAGCCTGGTGTCTCCTTCACGACCAGGGGGCTCACCTCCGTCTCGCCCGGGGTGAGCCCAGTCTCCGGGGCTGCAAGCCCGCACTTGTGTTCACCCAGCCCGGGAGGACCGGGGCCCAGAGATGCTTTGTTAAGCTTCCGTTGTGTCTCCTTGGGTTTGGGAAGGGCTAAGCTTTCTTTCAAATAAACCGATCTCGTTCTTTCCTGGCTCTTTGCGGGTTTGTGCTGGGCCCTCCCCCTAACCAGTCCCTGTTCTGTCTTCTGGGGTTTGGTGTCCCTCGTCCAATCCAGTCCCTTCCCCAGGCTAGACACCTACTTCTGGGCTCCATCTTCCTCCTGCTGCACCCAAGCCCAACAAAGGACCTTCCTACTTCCTGGCTCCCCGCGCCCCTAATCCGTGGGAAGACTCGGTGGTCTCCTGGGAAGACAGGAGAGCCAGTTCTTCCCGCCTGCCTCGGAGAGGATGTGCCGGCCGCCTGGGCAGCCTGGCGAGGCTGCAGCTTCCTCGTGAATGCGACTTAATGTCCGACTCAGCGCCTGCTAGGTGAGGCTTAGCGTCGGATTCCCTTTGCCCCCTTCCTTCATGAATACTAACCAGCTACCTACGCTAACAAACGCTAACGGACCCAGACTTCATACCGGATCCAACGGCAGTTCCAGCCTTCTCCGGGAATGTAACCCTAATCGGTCAGTCTGGGGTGTTCTGGTCAGTTCTAACGAGGCGGTGTGTCCTGTGGGCCCTCTCCAGGGCCCCCAAAGGAAGCTGAGACGGTCTGCCTGACTAGACTCCAGTCTTCCCCTGGGCCTGAGGGAAGGCGCCCTTTCCTGAAACAATCCTTTCTTTTCTTCTGCTGGTGACTCTCTCGCCTCGCCCAGTTTCTGCCTATAAACACCTTCCGCCTGGTACAGCTTCTCGGGGTTCTCCTCTACTCGCTAGAGGAGATGCTGCCCGATTCGAGAATCGGCCACTCAGTAAAGCCGATTAGAGCTTCGGATTTACTCAAGTGATTTTTTTCCTTGAACAGACGCTAAGGATCTTCCTATCACATTTAAAAAGGAAATATATGTATGCATACATATATGTTATTCCCACATATGTGCGTGTTTATTTATAATAGGGGAAAATTGGAAGCGATCTCAGTGCTGAAAGGCAGATACTATCACCCCCAAATAAGACTGTGGGAGCTCAGACATGCCACCCCAAGTATGCCGCTTTGGCGCATGGATGAGTGTGGGCTGCAGGCGCTGGGAGCCAGCGAACGCCAGAAGGGCTTTCTCTGAGCTCCTCCCGTCCAGACGGACCCTGCGCACGGAGCTAGTGTCCACCAGTTTCCCCTGGGGACTGTCATCAGCCCGGGAAGAGGGATTCTTGTCGCAGGAAAGGGGGCCAGAAGCCCACCCCACACCCAGACAAACTTTGTCACAAGCTGCCATACCTCCCACCCAGTCTTCAAGGGCCCCTTCGTCTTTTCTCCAAATCATTTCCTCTCCCTGGAAGGCCTGTATTCCCCCTCCCTTTTCCTTACTAAGACAGAGTTTAATCCCGAATTCTATGCCACCTACCTGAGAAAAAGATACCCATGTTTTTCCCCGGGAGTCTCCCAGGTGTGCACGTTAATGAATTTCGGTTTGGTTTTCTCTCGTCTATCTTTTATTCCAGGCGTCTCCGCTACGAAACTCGGAAGGGCAGTGGGGATAACGGCGCAGGGCACCAGCTGTTGGACCCCAGTCCTTGCGTTGTGGATTCAGAGCCAAGGCCCGAATACAAGCCAGAGTTCCTTTGGAAAGTCACAGAGAGCCCTGGCTGGTGTGGCTCCGTTGGTGGGAGCATCATTCTGTAACCTTTTAAGGACTTACACCCACACTGCCAGAAAAATCGGGCCTATTTCCTTTACAGGCAGAGGTCCTAACGGGCAGATTCTGGCGCTGACCGGGTTCAAGGGGCAAGTTGTAAAATTAAGTACAGAACTCGTAAAAAGACAGGATAGTCTACATTTTATTTCCAGAGCTACTTACTACCCTTGGAGTGTCGCCCCTCTCCTCCGAGTGGTCTCTGTCCTGCCTTCAGTGACAGAGGTGCGTGCAGCAGACTTTCAGGAGGGGCGCGTCTGCAAATTAAAACGGGCTGCGTTTTCAAAATGCACGTGTTCTCACAACTAAACAAGAAAACCCACCAACCAAAAAAAAATGTACTTTTTGGTAAGTTTTAGCAATTCTGTCTTCGCCGACACCCTTCTAAAAAATGCAATAAGCCGGTGTTTAGACAAGCCAGGAAGCAAGAAGAGGAGTAGAGAAAGCGAAGTCATTTTCCCAAATTGCCCAAGTTCTAATCAGTGTGTGAGAAAGCTGCATGCCCTTTCTTTTTTCCAGCAGCAACAGGGTTTGTCCGAGGAAAATCACTTCCCAGACTTGGGACTAATCCCGAGTGCACTCTGCTATTTATAGGCCCTGGCGCAGGCTCCCCGGAGCGGAGGCTCCGGGCTTTCGGAGCCCCTGGGGAAGGGGCGGGAGACTTGTTATTTTCCTCCACTTCTGCCGGCCCTTGCCTTCTCCCAAGATGCTGACCAGCCACCGAGGTTCTCTACCCAGCACAAATATTTTATACCAGAAAAAAATGGCACGTGGAATCTCTGAGCCCCAGCTAACTTTGGGAGGGAAGGACGCTGTTTGATTGGGTTGGGGGTGGGGAGAGCAGGGCACACCCCACACACGGAGAGGAGGGAAGAACAGTGTGATTTCGGGGCCACGCCCACGTGCACCTCATCTTCTCTCTGGACACGAGAGGCGTGGACGAGCTGGTCTCTGGTTGTCTCGAAGGTCTGAGGTTCTCCAGCACTTGCCGGTGCTGCCCGCTTGCTGGAGTCTCAGCCTCGTAGGGGTGGAGGGAAACCAGTGCCCAAGCGGGAGGCTGCCTGGAGGACATTCCGGAGAATCAGGTATCTCGTGGCTGCAGAACGAACATCCCGCGTCCTATGGGTGCTTCGGAGGCCCTTACCTTTCCCTGTCCTGTCCACAGGCCCTGACGAACAAGCACGTTCAGGAAAGAAGCCCTTTTATAAACGGGGCTCGGGGGAGTCCCCTTCCCCACGCTGCCCCCTTGCATGTGCCCGACGGACTGCGTGAGCACCAGCTGGACAAGACGCCCAGTGACACAGAACACCCAGTGGTGGTAAAACAGCAGCAGCGGCAGCAATAACGCGGGTGAGTTCCTGCCAAGACTGACCGTGGGGTGCTGGCTGGGCCTCTCGCACCCCAGTCCTTCTGGGGTAAACCCGGATGCACTTCCTGGCAGAAGCAGAGCGGCCTTTGGTGAGCAATGCATCGTCGTGTTGATGATCCCGCCTCTGGTTCAGATTTTATGTCCAAACGGTTGGACTTCTGCAAAGATCACACACTGCTTGGGTTCCCTTCCAGCCCCCAAATCCACACCAGAGCAGCTGTGAAAGCCGAACGTGAGTTATCCAGACATCCTCCTTCCTGCAGGAAGAACAGCGCTCAAACTTTTTTGAGCTTTCCTGCCTGGTGGGAATGTTCTGCTATAGAATCAATCACTTTGCATTCTGGAGGACTTTGCCCCAAACTGGTGTGTTTCCCGGGACTCACAGTCAGCACTGCCCCGGGCTGAATCATCTCTGGAAACGAGGCACCTGAGGATGGACGGGACCAATGGACAGCACCCAAAATCCTCCTTGTGCGGCCTTTCCCACGCCGTCTGACCAAGGGCTGCTTGTGTGTGTGCGTGCGTGGGGCGGGGGCGAGGGGATAAGAAGGCACCATCGGGTGCTCTTCGTCAACAGCTCCGACGAAGAATGAGGAAGAAGGAGTGATGGTGGCGATTGGTTTGGGCACTGTCTGTGGCTTTCAGTGACCCAACCACCCTCTGGTTCCAGAGGCAGCTGAGAACAGGGCTGCCCCCAAGGCCCGGGCCCCCAAAGGGGAGCTGCCCAAGGCGGAATGCCCCTCAGTTCACACAAAGCCCTCCCACGGGCCAGCAGCCGTCCGACCCCACATCTCACATTTGTGAGTTATCACGGCGGGGGAGGCGGCAAAGGGAAACCATGAAAAAGCTGTGGCGGCCTGGGAGATGGCAGCGGCTGAGGACCGGACCGCACGTGGAGACTGGATGGAGGCAGGTTCCGGTCGCGACCAGTCTGGCGGCTCACTGTGCTTGGGCGTATTTAACGGCACAGAAATATTTTTTCTTTTAATTTTTTTATCCTCACCCAAGGATGTTTTTCATTGCTTTTTAGAAAGAGGAAGGGAGAGAGGGAGGGAAAGAGAAACATCGATCAGTTGCCTCTGCACACGCCTGGACTGGGGATCGAACCCTCGACCCTAAACGGGAATGGGGCCCTTGGCCCAGGCGTGTGCCCTGACCAGGAATGGAGCCCGTGACCCCTCGTTGTGAATGACGCTCCAACCGACTGAGCCACACCGGCCAGGCCCAGAGTGTAGAAACCCCAACGCCTGCTGATTTTCACGTGTTTCTGAACGGCAGGGTTTCTGGCCTCCGGCAACTCATTTTCCAAGAAAACCCCAAGTCTGAGGGCATTTCTAATCCGAGTGAAGTTTCTCTGTCACCTGTCACCCCGCCTTGGGGACGTGGCTCCCAGCCGTGGTGGCGTGGCCCGTGGTGGTGTGCTGGGGATGGCAGTTTGTCATGTAAAGAGGCTGAATTGTTTGTTTAACAGTCAAGTGACAAATTATTTAATTAGCACATATGCCATTTGTCTCCACAGCTGTGATCATCGGCACTAATTGCGAAGCAGTCTTAATTTATCACCCGTACCCTGCTCCAGGATGCTGACGCGGCCACCACGAGCGCCCCTGACGCCCCGCGTCCTGTCGGAGACGAGGGCAGTGCCGCCGCGTGGGGAAAGCCTCTCTCCTCCTCCCGGCCAGCAGACCGGCCACCGGGCCTCCAGCCCCCGGTCAGCCCGGGGAGCCCCGCTCCTCACGGCACCTCTGGCCGGAGCTCAGGCCAGACGAGTGCAGAGAGCCCCCAGCTCTCTAGCCGCCCGCAGGCAACGGGCAGCCCGGGCCCCCCACGGGGGAGACCTCTTCCTTTCTCAATGCGCCTTTAAGCACGTGAGCTGCAGGGGCCCACAGGCGGGGAGCTCCAGGAAGGGTGTCCCCTCAGGACAGATCCTGGGGGCCACTGGGCTCTGGCAGCTTATTAACAAATGCCAGGGGTCAATCGTCGCCATCCAGTGTCCCTGTGGACAAGAGTGGTGGGGTGGGGGCAGGGCCGAGGTGGGCACGTGGAGGATCGGGGTAGTGAAGAGTGTGCAGGTACGAAATTGGGAGAAGGTGACTTTATCCCCAGATCTTCCATGATACTGTGTCTGCCTCTAGTAAAGGCCATTGGTTTAAAAACAGGGTCCCCCAAAAATGACGCAAAGCCCATTGGAGGAGGGAGGGGCTGTGGGGAGCAGCAGGTGAGAGCACCAAGGTCGGCACCACCGGCCGGTCTCCTAGTTCTCGCTGGAAGCCCAGCCGGGACGTGGGAGCCACACCTTAACCAGCCAGGCCAACCAGCAACCTCCTCGAAGCCCCTTCCCGTCTGCTTTCTCATCGTCCCCTTACCATCCTGGGGGCAGGCAGTGGGGCTGCCCCTCACAGGGGCGGGGGTGGGCGATGGTCAGCCCAGGGCGCACGGCTGGTTTGGGGCGGGGAGGTAGGGTCGCCAGACAAAACTCAGGACGCCCAGTTAAACTTGAACTTCAGGTATCCAAACCCTGCATCCCTTTTTAGTTTGTTGAACAGTGTATCCATCGAGTCCTGACTCGCAGGTGTACCGGGACATCCCGTATCTCTGTTTGCCCGGTGCGGGGGGCAGGTGGAAAAGGGGCAAAGGCCAACGCAACTGTCTCTGAAACCCGTGTTTGGGATGGGGACTCAGGGTGCAGACCGGACACCCTGCCACCCAAGAGAAACCCGTGTCTGGGAGTCCTCCTGAGAGCCCCCTGCGGCCACCGGGCAGTGGGGCGCCCACCCCAGATGCCCTGCCCGGGGGCCACTGAGGGGGTCTCCTGGAAACGCCTCTCATCCGGACGCTGCCCCGGCCACGGCCACCCCGGCACCTCCTCGTATGAAAGCCTTTATTAAACCGGGCAAACGTCAGCCCCAGGCTCAGTAAGTTAACCAGGCAACGAGGGGGGGGCAGATAAAAAGTCCGCTGGTGGTAGCCTCGGCATAAAGGGGGGCCGGGTGCCCCCTGTGGAGGGGCCAGGGGCCAGGCCCTAATTCTCCGGTGGCCGCTGGTCAGAGCTCTCAGCTGTGCCTGTTCCGCAGCCGGCAAATTAAAAGCAGCAAATGCAGCTCTATTCTCTTTTCTCTCCCCCCACCTCCTCCCCCTTTCTTCTTTTTCCTTTATTGTGTGTGTGTGTCAGTGCAGCATACAAGGCCAGTGCCCAAAACAGGTCCCACTGGGCCCAGCCTCACGTGGTGACCCCTCTCCCACAGCCCGTGTGAGCAAAAACAGGGAACTCACGCCCGCGTCCGGGCGGCCGGCCCCTCTCGCTGCAGCCCGCGCTGGCTCCTGTGGGCGGCTTTTTGTCCCCGGACCCGCGGCCTGTCAGCGCGGGACACCATTCAGCCGCGCCCGCATTGTGCGTCCCTTCACACAGGGTTCATCCGCTCGCAATGGGTGCATGTACCCAGAAAATGCACCCTTTCAGCGTGCATACTCTATGTAACAGAAAAGATTAAGATGTAAGCCCGCTGAATGCGGCAAGAATTAGCCGGACAGTTGAATCAGGGAAAAATGAATCTGGAATGACAGTGGATTTGGTCTAAGGATTGTGGGAGGGCCTTCAGAACTTGCTGGTAGGTTTCAGCCCTTTTAATCCCAGCCTGGGCTGTGTTTGGGCAGAAGAAGGGCTCCCTCGCCACTGGGCTGGCTCGGAGGGTGCAGCGACAGACAGACGCGCAGGGACTCGGGCACACAGCACGCCCCGTGTCCACCGGCTTTCTGCCATGGTCCAGAGGGGTCCACGTCCCTAAGATAAAATCCAGGTGGGGCCTTCATTTTGCATTTGTTTTTATTTCTGGACTTAGTAAAGGATCCAGGCCCCAAAGGGCGGGCGAACTCTCTCTAAAACAGACTTGATTTTGAGCAGTCAACAAGAGCGAAAATGTGCTTAGATGTTTTTTGCGTTGGCACCACATTAGAAGGGGGGCGGGGTCACTTCAAGTGCGGACACCGTGCCTTGGGGGCGGAACCGGGCCAGAGGTACCGGTGGACGGACACAGCCGGGTTTCCAGCCGGCACTCGTGCGGTGCCCGTCCGGCCTCATTTGTTCTGCGGCTGTGCAGGAGCCAGCAGCCAGAAAGCTGAGACTTGGTCTCCTTGCTTTCCACCACCCGTCCCAGAGAAAGGGGTTTTTTCCCAGCCAATTTGGATTGAACATCAAGATTTGCATCACAATGGAGATGTTTCAAAAGTGTAAGCACAAAAGGCTTCGCTGCGACTTCAGAGACCCCCCTGGCTGGAGCGCCGATGTCCAGGGCGTCGTGTCGGCACCTCGTCCGGCGTTCGGGAAGGGGCGACTTTCCGACTCAGGCGAGAGGGGGCTCTGCTCACCACTCGCTGCGCAACTCCTAGGGCGGACGCTTCTGGAAGCTCCTGGGGCCCTTTCGTGCGGCAGCTGGAGTGGAGCAACCCGCGGGCTTTTCGGAAGCCGTTTACCGCACTTAAGTCACAGGCACTTTCCGTGTGGGAAACGGAGCATTTGAGAGCGCTTGTTTAATGCGCATCAAAACCAAGCCTTTCGGAGTTTTTTAAAAAGCAGGAAAAATCTCCCTCCTCAAGTTGTTATGTATTCTAGGTATTTGGTATTCCTTCACACAACTGTGGTCCAAAAATTTAACAAACCTCTTTGAGTAAAAAATATGCACGTTGCAAAGCCATGCCCTACCAATTAAAAGCAGTGTCGGTTTTTTGCCTTTTGATTTAAATAAATCCATTTAAATTTTTGCCCTTGATGCGATCTGCATGTTTGTAATTTATCAGTCAGGTCTGTGTTATTAACATAGAGATGTTAACGGTGTGCAAGTTCCTTTTCCATAACTAAAAATGCAAGGTTTTTCCAATTTTTCTCCATTCCCACAATCTTCTCACTCAAGTGTGACAACTATTATGCAAATCAAAGGAACATCTCTCTGAAGCTCTGAATCCCACCTTCCCTGGCCCGGTGCAGGATCTGGACGTGAAGCGGACCGAGGACACGGCGCCAGTCTGTGCCCCGGGCGGCGTCTTTTGCTAACAAGTTGGGAGGAAGGCGCTGTGCTGTGTCCCGAGGAAAACCGAACCTGCTGCAGCTTTCCTTGCCCTTTGCCCTTTGCCCTTTGTGAGTCACCAGCCCAGCACGGGGTACCGACCCCAGCGGGGCTGCCGCACCTGCGTCCTGGGCGGGCGTGTGCGTTCGCGCAGGCCCTGGCGGGTCCTGGCGGGCCGCTCCCTCCCCGGCCCCGCCCAAGGAGCCCAGCCAGGCACCCACCCAGTCCTTGCTTCGGCCTCGATGACCTGGTATCATTTTCCTTTCTTCACAAGGACCGTTATGTTTCCATTTGAAACACTTTGCATCTGCATAATCAGCTCACATTCTGTCTCTTTTTTTTTTTTTGATCCCCGAAAATTCCGTTGCATCTTAGAATGTCAGTGAACAGGCTGGTGGGGCAATACACAGTCTGGAAAAAGTGGGGTTGGCAGAAAACCTAGATCATAATTCGCCCGACAGAACAAGACGGCCGTGCCTTCTGCTTTGTCCTGGTGTGTATTGGGGCGAAAGTGTCTCTTCGTGCTAAACACGGCCGGACGGTGGAAAATCAAAAAACAAACTGGCATTTGGAAGGGCAATAACTCTTCCCGCGGAGGGGCGGGCCTACGTCCGCCTATTGTTTCAGACTTACTTCTGGTCCCCTACACCCTCCAAGGTGACGGGGGCGGGGGGCCTGGACGGGGACGGGGGGGCGCAGGGACGCCCACCTCCAGTTGGGCAGCCTCAGAAAACGGCAGGAAAGGAGACCTGCTCGAGCTGTAAGTGCCGAGTGCCCCCCCGGAGATGAAAGGGAAGTTAGAGTCGGCTCCCCGCCCCCGGAATCGCCAAGGGGAACACGGGTGGTCCCCTGAGCCTGGAAGGTCCGGCTGGAAATCCCTAGGGGGCTTCATTCGCTCAGTCAAGATTAATCGCCCTGGGGCCGTGTCCTCCGGGGCAAGCCCCCAGAAGGCCTTGCGAGGTTGACTGGGTGCTGCTTTGAAACGTTCCTTTGAAGCCCACTGCAGAAACATGGATTTTGGTGTGTGTGTTCCCCACTAAAGGTTCCTCGGGCATCTGCTTCAGATGCACTGGATCTGACCCTCCCCGTGCCCCCCACAAGCCCCCTTTCCCCACCTCGTGTCTCCCCGCCTCCAACATCGCTGGTGGCCACTTTCTGTCCCCACCCAGGCTCACAGTCACCACCGGTGGTTTCTTCCGTCACTTCGTAGCCACCTTACACGGGGCCTCGTCCCGGTCCCCTGCGCACCCCCTCTGACCTCCCCAGTTCCCACCGCCGTATTAGACGTAGCTGCAGCGGGGGCCAGGCGGCGCCTCAGCCTGCTTTCCTTCTCGTACACGTTGTGGGACGACACCCAAGGGGGACCCCTGTGCGTCCAAGTGGACCTGACGTGAAGGCCTTAGCACAATCGCGATGTTACTCGCTTTCTGCTTTGCCCTAGAAAATGAAATAAAGTGAAAAAATAACACAGACGCCCCCCATGTTGAGTGACGGAGGTGGCTGTGCAGCAGGGGGTGGGGCGGGGCGGGGGGGGGGGGAGAGAAGACGGCGTCTGTCTGTGCAGCAGAGGAAGGCCCTCGCCCTTCCGTCACGCCACCCGTGCCCCCCCCCCCGCCCCCTGCCGCTGACACAGCAGAAACACGTGCTCCTTGCGCCGGCTCCCACTCTTCCCCGGCATCCGAATTCGCCTCCAGTGGTTTCTTTCTGCACGCCAGGAAGGTTTTACTTGTAAAAGACCCCAGCTGCACACAAGGCCTTTCGGCTGATCGGGAACCACACGGGCTGCCCCGGGGGTCTCTGTACCGGCGGACAGACCCGGGGCAAGCCCCACGGCAAAGTCTGTCCCTGGCTTTGCACTTCCTAGCCAGCCTCCTAAAAACCAGCAGCTTCTTAGCTAGCAAGGGGCCCCTCCATGGGCCGCAGAGAGCCAGGGCTGCAGGGTTATTTTAGGATAAAGAAAGCTGCAAGATCAGGAGCTCGAAAGACAGTGGCCCGAGGTGTGTGCTTATAGTTGTCACCGGATTGGTTGTCACTGGGTTTAGTCTTTCTGTCGCTGCTGTGCTGGTGTCTGATTAACCCCGCTGGTGGCCAGGGTAAGCCCGGGTTTCATCTGGCCTAGGAACAAAACTTCTCTCTCGGACAGAAGGTGGCCTGTCCAGGTCAGGGCACGGGTCATCGGCAGGGCAGCCTCAGGAAGCCTGCATTTTCTCAGTGACCACTTGTTACAATCAGTTATAAAAAACAAAAAACTAACATCGGTGCCTTGACACTCCGGGGCCCCTTGGCCTGGACAGCGCGATTGTCCTGGAACAATGTCAGCATCTTCGTTTGAAAGCGGAGGCGCAACCGTATTTCAAGCAGCAAGAGCCCTCGGAGTCATTCGGGGGTTCCCTTCCCTGCAGCGTCTGAGACTCTGTCTTCCCACTGAGCTCCAAACCCAAGTATATGGAGCGAAAATGCAGAGATGAACACGGAGCAAGACTGCGTCTACGGACCCGGGGGCAGCCAGTGCCCGCACTGGGCTGACAAGTCCCTTGCAGAATCGAAGCGGGGAGCAGGCCCTCGGTGCTGGGACAGGGCGCCCTCGGGCTCAGGCGGAGAGGCCCACAACCCCCCCAGCGCCGGCCCGGTTCTGCCTCCTTCGCCGTGCAGGCAGTTTGCAGCCCCGCGGGGGCCGCCGGGAAGAGCAGCCCCGCCCTTTGCTACTGAGCTCAGGGCTGTGCGGCCTGGGGCGCTCTGCGCTACCAAAACCAAGGCGTGGTTGTGCTCCCACAGTTCAGTTCCCCTGCAGCAAACATGGCGGGCTGGGATTCACCTCCAAAGCTGTCTCCGGGAAGGGAAGCTTGGCCACGGTTTATATAGCAGGGGTGTCAGACTCATTTTCGCCGGGGGCCACATCAGCCTTGTGGTGGCCTTCAAAGGGCCGAATGTAACTTTGGGACTGTGTACAGGTAACTGCTCCTTAACTAGGGGCAGGAGCTCGGTGCTGCCGCCGGGTAGAAACAAGGTGCCGGGCTGGATAAAACACGGTGGAGGGTTGGATTCGACCAGTGGGCCTGGTGTTTGCCCCCTGTGGCTCAGAGCGTTATGTGGTTAATTACACGTTGGTTTCTTCCGCGCTACACTTACCTGGCTGGGCTCCAGTCAAGCTCAGCCTGTTTGCAGCTGTGTCAGCAGAACACAGAGCTGCCACTTAACACAGATCGAGAGTGGCATTTAGTAGGAGATGCCCAGACCTTGGGATTTTGTCCTAACAATCTCTCAAGAGTGGAAAATGTGTGTGGCCTCGTGACCCAGGTCTAGCCAGAGGCTGAGGCTAGAAGTGGTGTAAAACTTCTGGAAAGTTCCTCCAAGGGAAGGGGCAGTCCCCGCTTTGCTGTCCGTCCTTCCGTCCTTCCTGCGGACTGGAGCACAGGTGCGGTGGCTGGATGCCTGGAAGACAGGAAGTCGTGTGAGGGAGGCCAGGTGGCACCCCCACCCCCGGCCCCAGCAGAGCAGAGCCACCCCGCCAGCCCAGGCACACCAGAGGGGGAATCGTGGGTCTCCTCCAAGGCGCTCTCACCGGGGCCTTGGTTTCGGAGAGACGAGCCGCTGTCGCGGTGTGTGGCGGAGCTCACGGCCTTCTCGAGGAGCCCTGCCCAGTCCGGGTCAAAGGTCTAAGAGGTTCGTTTGTTTTTTTAAAATATATTTTATTGATTATGCTATTGGTTGTCCTATTATCCCCACTTCATTCCCTCCACCCTGAACACCCTCTCCCACCCACATTCCCCCCTTTAGTTCCTGTCCATGTGTCATAAGTTCTTTAGCTTCTGCATTTCCCCTACTATTCTTGCCCTCCCCCCTGTCTATTTTCTACCTACCATCCATGCTACTTATTCTTCGTACCTTTCCCCCCTCTCTCCTCCTCCCACTCCCCTGTTGCTAACCCTCCATGTGATCTCCATTTCTGTGGTTCCGTTCCTGTTCTAGTTGTTTGCTTAGTTTCTTCCTGTTTTTGTTTCAGGTGTGGTTGTTCATAATTGTGAGTTTGCTGTCATTTTACTACACCTGTTTTTTATCTTCTTTTTCTTAGGTAAGTCCCTTTAACATTTCATACAATAAGGTCTTGGTGATGATGAACTCCTTGAACTTGACCTTATCTGAGAAGCACTTGATCTGCCCTTCCATTCTAAATGAAAGCTTTGCTGGATGGAGCAATCTGGGATGCAGGTCCTTGTCTTTCATGACTTGGAATACTTCTTTCCAGCCCCTTCTTACCTGCAAGGTCTCTTTTGAGAAATCAGCTGACAATCTGAAAGTAACCTACTAAGAGGTCCGTTTTGATTTGAGTCTCTGGACTCAACCGCAAAGGCAAGGTGACAAGATCCAGAGAAGCCAGCACGAGGTGACAGACCGGCTGGAGCAGAAAGCTCCTGTGGGAAAATCGCTTGCCCGTGAGTCTCGGTCTCCGGGAAACCCGGCACAGGACAGGGCACCGCCCGGGGCCTCGGCACTCGCTCACCGACGGCCGCGTTCCTGGCTCCCGGTCCGGGGGCCAGAGCTTCTGAGGCCTCTCTCCTACCGCCGCCCGATCTGCGCCAGGTGGGCGGAGCGGGGACCTGGGGTCGGGCCCAGTCCTGTGTCTCAGCCCGGCTCTCGGCTTTGAGTTGCTGCCGAGCTCCGGCACCCGGGGCTCCTCCCCCACCACGCAACGTCCTCACGTCCTGCCTTGAAGGGACACCTGGTGCAATTTGTTTTTAAGTTTCGAGAGTAGAGCCCTGACTGGTGTGGCTCAGTGGTTGGGCGTCACCCCGAAAGCGAAAGGTCACAGGTTCGATGCCCAGTCAGAGCCCACGCCTGGGTTGTGGGTTCGACCCCCTGTTTGGGGGCATGTGAGAGGCAGCCGGTCAGCATTTCTCTCACACATCCAAGTTTCACTCCTTTCTTTCTCCCCTCTCTCCCTCTCTCTGATAACTAACTAGCTAACTAACTAAATAAATAAAAGGTTTTGGGAGTAGAAGCTGGAGGCTAAGTGACGAGCTTCCAGTGCTCTCAGCCCTACCCCCTAAACATCAAACTCAAATATTTACCAAGAGTTTCGTGTGTGAAGTGTAAAAACCCTCGTAGTAAAGTGGAAACATCAAACATTTGTACAGTCCTCGGCACGCGCCGAGGCCTTTTCTGGGAGCTGTAAACGTGTCCCTTAATCTGGTCTCCCGGAAACCCTGAGAGGCACGGCTCCCACCACCGTCGTCACGCCCGTTTGTAGATGCAGAAACGGCGCCGGAAGGCAGGGAACTTGCCCAAGTGCAGCGAGCGGGAAGCAGTGACACAGGGCTTGAACTTGAACAGTGGCCATCGAGTCTACATTCCGACCTGTGAGGCTCCCCGTCCCCCCACGATGCCATCGAGGGGGCAGCCTATGAGAAAGGAGAGGGAGCGGGCACAGACGGACTCCCTCTGGGGGTGCTGTGGCAGGAGTCCCGTCGCCCGAAGTGGCCCCCGCCGTCCCCTGTGCACTGTCACGCCCGAAGTCTCCGCGGTCTGCGCTGAAGCCCCTGGGGCTGCATCACAGCCGCCTCGTCGGGCGAACCCACACCCATCGATCAGGCTTGCCGACGCCCCCGACGCACTCATTTTATTGCACTGCCTGGCAGTTCCCCGACGAAGCTATGTTCCCGTTTTCCTGACAGCCTTCACTTGTTGCGGGTGGGAAGTATGCTTGGGTCCTGGCCGGGCAGCTCAGTGGGTTGGAGCATCGTCCTGGGAGCCAAACGGCTGCGGGTTCGACTCCCCATCGCCTAGGTTGCAGGTTCGATCCCCAGTCAGGGTGTGTAAGGAGGCCACTAACCGATGTTTCTCTCTCCCTTCCTCTCTCTCCAGCATCAATAAACATAAACTGGGGTGAGAATGTTTAAAGAAGAAAGTGTGCTGTGGACATCTCTGTGCTTCGTGCGCCTCGGAGCTCTGCTCCCGCAGAGGAGCTCAGGAAGGTGCACGGGCGAGGGAGGAGGGAGAGAACCCTGCGTGGTTCGCAGACTGGGCTCTGAGGAGCCCCAGGGTCCCCGGGGGGTCAAGGGCTGGGGATCAAGAAAGGCAAGAGCCACCCCCGGGGCCCTGCTCCCCACCCCCTCCTGCCTCCAGAGTCTCTGCGATTTTCCCACCCCTAAAGGAGCTGCTGCTGAAGCAGTATTCGAAAACCCCCTTTCAAGGCAGGGGGTGGGAGGGTGGGGGGCGGGGTGGGGTTTGGGTAGAGGACTCTGCTCTCCAGGCCCCTGCTCAGCCTGTACCCAGAGTCATCGCCCCCTTTGCACTCCCCGCTGCACCCCGCTGTGGCAGGCGGTGTGGCGGTGGGGGGTCCCTCTCCGACAGATGCCAGGGCTCCTCAGTTGCCAGTCACTCCCCAGACAGCCCCACTCTGCACCTACGTGAGGACCCAGCCCTGAGCAAGCCAGACCCCGCGGCAGGTCGGGGCCATACTCCCCCGTGGCCTGTGCGCCCTGGATGCATCAAGCCCCCACCTTCTCTGTTGTTTTCAGCAAGCCTCCTCTTCTGAGTCCATCCCACCTCCTCGCCCACCTTCTGTATTGAGGGGCCAGAGCCCCGTCCTCGGGACCACCGCCTCCTGACCTCTGAGGCAGGAGCCGTGGCCTCTCCTGGAGGATCAGTCTCTTGCACTCTCCCAGACAGAGGCTCCCGATGACCCGGGTCCGTGTGTCTGTTTTCGGGTCATCCAGCACGATGGCCGGTCACCAGGTCGTCTGGCTGCCGTCCGGCACACTGGCCGTGCCCCTGGAGGGGGAGGGTGAACTTGTGCCAACAGGCTGGCGTGGGCGTGGCGACTCCGGTGAGACCTTTCGTGGGAGATTCTAGGGGGCTTTGGGTCTCCGTTCCCCAGGCTCCTTGTCACCGGAGCACACAGCTGCCCCAGTGTGGCCCCGGACAGCAGAGCAGCAGCGCCCGGGAACTCGTCCCCAAAGCCAGTGCTGAGACCAGGCCTCTGGGCCGAGGCCCGCAGCCCGTTCCCACAGCCCCGGCTGATTCTGCCACTCGCTGGGGTTTGGACCCGGCTGCAGGTCCCGGAACTCCCAGGCAGTGAGTGCCCCTGAGCTCTCTCCCTGTGCCTTGTGTGACCTTGTGCCACCTCGTGGCCCGCACCTGGGAGCTGAGAAGGGTCCCTCGGGCCATTCCCAGCACATTCATTTGTAAATCAAGATCCGAAGAACCTGCTCCAAAGGAATGAAGGTGCAGGAAACCCAGAAGCCTCATGCTTCCTGTTCCGGAAAAAACCCTCAGAGCCTCTGGCACGTGGGCCTTCCGAGAAGGAAAACAGCAGCAGGTTTCCTCTTGGTTCTGCCGGAAAGCCAGTCATCCTGGGAACACTGCAAAGCCCCGAGACGTCTTCAAGTCCCAAACTACCCAGTCAAGACGGGGACAGAGAAAGCGGGCTCTGAGCAATGTCCCATTCCCCAGAGGCCACTAGAAAGTTCTAATCAGGTGGTACTTGGAAAAGCCAAATCATCTTCTCAAAATGTGCGTTTTCACGGGCAGACAGGAATACTGGGGCGTGATTACGGGAAGCTGTCCGGTGCCACGAACTGTGGAAATGATGGAGGGGTCGCACTTCTCAAACACTGAACGTGACCACGCCCGGTGGCTGCCTGTTGGTGTGAGGTGCTGGGCTCTCCGAGCAGGCCGCGCCTGGATTCCCCGTGGCTACTTTTCCAGACACAGAGCGAGGCTTCCAAAACACGGCTTTTCTGTGCCCGCTGCGGCATCTGCTTGCAAAACTCCTTGACTTTTTTCTTCTCATGGACGTGCACTCTTTACAAAAGTGCAAAATCATTCACGTTTCTCTCCCTGTTGGGATGGAGAGAGGCCACTTTCAGGAAGACATCGGGGTCTCAGCTTTGGGTCACATTATTCTTCCAACAGACGCATTTCTCTGTTATGAGACCCCGCTGTGAGGTGCCTCTCATTCGACCGAATTCTTAAGGGATCTTGAAACCGTCGTCGCCCGCCCTGCTCATTGCGTGTGCGACCTGACAGCCTCATGCGTCTCGCTCTGCAAGCTGAGCATGTTTTCCGTGGACTCCAGCCGGCACCCACGTGATTCGAAGACAGAGAGGCGGCGATCAGCCCCGGGAACAGCCCCTGAGAAGGTGGTCGCTCGTGGGCAAACGTTTCAGCGGCGGCCGCGAGCGCTGCACTGGGTTTTCCGGTGAAACCGCCGCCCCTCCGCCCCAGGAGGCACCGCTGCGCGCACCCTTCGCGCTGCAAGGAGTCAGCCCTGCCCCCGAGACTCCACGGCCGTAATGTAAGGAGGCAGCAGAGACTTTAGAAGCCATCTGTTGTGGATTGAACCGTGCCCCTCCCAAACACGTTGGTGTCCTCCCCCCAGTACCCGTCAACAGGATGAACGTGACCTCCCCTGGCAATGGGGTTTCTGCAGATGACCAGGTGAAGATGACGGTGGGCCCCGGACCAACGAGTGGGGTCCTGGTGAAGGGGAATCTGGACACAGAGAAAGATGCCCCCAGGGAGACGCCCTGTGACCTCAGGGCTAGAGGCCCGGGCGCTGGGCCTCAGGCCAAAGAAGCAGAGATCCTGGAAACTTCCAGAAGAGTGAGGACAGGCCTGGAACAGGTTCCCCATCTCGGCCTCAGAGGGAGCCAGTGCTGCCGACACCCTGACCTTGGCCTTCAGGCCCCCCGGAGCTGTGAGAGAGTAACCATTTGGGGTGCAAGCTGCCCAGTTTGCGGCACTTGGTTACAACAGCGCCAGGCAAGTCACACGCCATCCAAGCGCCCCACGTCTGTACGTGGGCCGAGGAGCCGCGAGGGCCCCTGTCAGGAGGAGGTCAGGGTAAAACGGAGCCGCCTTAGAACCGGGCTCGCAGCCCACCGCCTTCCCGAGAGCGAGCCTCGGACCTCACTGCCCGGAGGAGAAAGTGCGGGCTTTGCCTTGAGGCCCCCGTGGCGCTGCTCCCCACCGCCTGTCTCCAGACGAGGACCTGAGCGCCGGCTTCAAGTCAGCCAGCAGGTTTCCTGCGGCCACGGCGGGCGTGGCTCTGCCTCGGGAAGCTTTGCCGAGCCACTCAGAGCAGCGTGGGGGCAGCCGGTGTCGCTGGTGCGGGGGCCGAGGTGCGAAGGTCGCTCCTCCCCCCGCCCCGGGATCCCAGGTGCCGAGACGAAGGCAAGAACACCTCGGCCGGCACCTGCGTCCTCTCTTGAGCGCCCTCTGGTGTCCTCCCGTGGCGCAGCCGCGGGCAAGGTGCTGAAGCGAAGGGAAGGCTGGAGGGTCCTTCCCGGTAACGCAGTTGCCGGGTTTAGTATCTTCCAGCTCCCCGAGGACAACTCGGACTTTAGATTACTTCCTCGTGGCCTCCAGCACTTTCCAGCTTTCCTAACTGCCCACACCCTCCCACCCACCCATTTCAAGAAGGGAATGAGAACCTGGAGAGAGGGGGCTCGTCTCTGAAGGTGTTTCTCAACCTTGGCGCCCTGTGGGCCTGGTCGCTCTGTGCTGTGGGGACGGTCCTGTGCCTCGCAAGGTTTTTAACGGCACCCCTGCCCTCCACCCACCCACCGCATGCCAGTGGTGCTCTGTCCCCAGCTGTGAGGACCGAGGAGGTTTCCCGCCATTACCACACTCCCCAGGGGGTAACATCGCCCCCTGGGTTGAGTGAACGTCCCTCGTGTTAATACATAGTGTCATAAGTATATTTCCCTCCATGACAATGGGGCCACCGTTCACTGGGCTTTGATGTTTAGATATCACGCATCATCAATTTCTACATTTTTAGCTAATCTGGTACTAACTTGTTCTGATGCCACTGGTCTAGTGAAAACAGAGCACAGTCGCCCAATCTGTGGGTAGAATACAACCCTCATAAATACATATCACAGACACACACATGTGTTTAGTGTGCATTACTTATATTCAGAAATTCTGTGCAGGGACTTAACTTTGCACCAGGACACCCTTCGTGTATTTTCCTACGAAGTTCTCAAAAGCAGCCTGCAGGCGGGGTGCCGGGTCGCTCTGCTCATTTCCCTCTGAAGTTTGCGTTCAGAGGGACTAAGTGACGGTCCCTGCCCCCCCGCGGGGACGAGCCACTCGGTGATGGAGCCTGCCCCCACAATTTGAAGCTGCATTGTCGGCAGCTTCCCTGGGCCCGGCAGATGGGTGGTGTCCCGTCGTCTTCCTCTGTGACGCTGAGACTGCCTTGTAGGGCCACCGACACTGTCAGGGTCAGTAACGGGCGGCATTCACAAGTCAGCGGGGTGAGAGCTGACCATGTACGAGGCATGGCGCTCAGCGGTGACATCATCACGACAGCTCTTGAGGGAGGAATCAGCAGCCCCATGTCACAGTTGGGGACAGGCCTGTGCAGGTGCAGGAGGAGGCTGAGCCGCTCACCCAGGATGCCCTGGTGGAGGGCGGGGCAGCAGGCCCCACCCACGCACACGCCTCCCAGCTCTGCCCCAGGCTCCTCCCTCGTCCCTAAGGCTCCTCCCACGGGCACGGGCAAAGCCCCGCCTCCCTGGCTAATAACCAGGTTTCCTCTCAAGAGCTTCAGTTTCTACATTTGCTTCTGTTCCTCAACACACCGTGGAATTTTTTTATCGACACAAGAGTTTGCACCGTTTCTCCAAAGCAGTTAGATTGCGTTATTAGGGTGGAACTCAGTGTGGGCACCCGAACAGTCCCATTTCCCTGAGGGGTAAGTGCTACCCCAGCAACAACGGTGCGAATGGCAGAGCTGCGGGCCCGCGTGGGTGAGCGGCTCAGCCTCCTGCACCTGCCCCCGCCAGCTGTGGCGGGGGTGGGGGCACTGCTCCTCCCTTGGGGCATCGTGAGGACAACCCCACTGAGCGCCATGGTAATCAGGAGACTGAACCCCATTTCATTTAAAATGCTTGGGATGAAGACAAGTGATTTGCCTGGAATGGCTCGCTGTCACGAAGTACCACCAATCGGGAGGCTTCGAACAACTACAAGTTACTGCCTCGGTGCTCCGAGGCTAGGAGTCTGGAGCTCAGGTGTGGGCAGCGCCATGCTTCGAAGTCCCTACGGGAGGAAGCTTCTGGCCTCTTCCAGCTCCGGGTGGCCCCGGCATCCCTGGCCTTGGGCCGAGTCACTCCAGTCTCTGCCTCCATCTGCAAGGGGCCTTTCCTCTGCCAGCAGCTGTGCCTTCTCGTGGCTGTCTTCTTATCAGCTCACAGGCTGTCTAGCTCTAAGGGCCCACCCTGCTCCAGCACGACCCCATCTGCACAGGCTATTTCCGAGCGAGCTGGCGTTCCGGGGCCTGGGGCCTGGGGCCAGGACGCGCACCTGTCTTTCTGGGGGGCGCAGTGCACCCATAGCCAGCGGTGTGAGGGCTCAGCCCCAGATCCAGCAGCTGACGACTGCCCAGCCGGGCGGGACCGTCTCCTCTGCCGACAGGACACCAGTCGTCCTGGACCGGGCCCACCCCGGTGGCCTCGTTTTACCCTAGTTACCTCTTTAAAGACTCCACCCCCAAGCAGTCTCGTTTTGAGGTCCTGGAGGTGAGGGCCCCGACTTTGGAATTTGGGGAGGACACAACGCAGCCCTTAAGAGAGGTGATGTGGTCGCCGTGAGGGTTAAATAAGCTAAGGCCCTGGAGGTCTGGGCTGCGGCATTTGATCGGAAGATGCAAACTCTCCTTTTCCGCGTTCTCCAGTGTAGAGGCACTACGGGGAAAAGTTGCGTTTAAGAAGCAGGGGACCCTCAGGAGAACCAGACTTTTCTTTCAGGCATTAATCCTCTCGAAACACCTGCCCCCACCCTGTAGCCAACGCCAGTGGCCACCACGAACCCTCAGCCCTGGAACCCAGCATGGAGCAGCTCCGCTGGCTTCCTGGAATCTGAGCTCTGCACTTAAAACCAAACTTGTTTCCAAAGGAGCAGGAGGCTCAAGGCCCGGGCCACCCCTAGTCCTTTCTCAGAAGCAGGGGCAGCACTGCAATGCCACCCCGCGTCCTCACGGGGGGCTTGCAGAGGCTCCTGTGGGTTTTCACACGTGCCGACCCACCTCCCTGCCAGCCCCGCGCCAGAGACGAGGGCAGCAACCCTGCGGGGTCCCCCGGACGGGGCCCAGGGCTTGTGGGAAAGGTTTCCGCCCCTTGGGAACGGCCCAACCTGAGAGGCCACTGCACAGCGATGTCCCCACCCCGCACCACGAGGGAACCTCCTGTCCCCAGTGCCCAGTGCCCAGAGCTGTGTCCTTTTACTCCCTCATTACCGAGTAGGGGCCTCGGTGGAAGGAAGTGGGGTGTTTGGAGCCACAACCGGAAGTGCTGCAGGCACAGACACTGAGCCGTCATCTCCAGGGTGGCCTGTCACCTCGGGGGAGGAACAGCGCCCTCCTGTGCCCACCCCGGGCCTCGGGCCGACTCTCCCTCGGTGACTCGGGTAGACAGGCGGAACCTGGACGGGGTTTGGGGACAGGGCAGGCAGCTTTCCTTCTCCGTGTCCCTGGCCTATGTCGAGGGGGCCAGTGAACACTAACACTCCGGCCAGCCCTGCGGCCTTCCGATCCCGCTCCACACGTGACACTCACTTTGGGGGAAGAGACAGACAGACGGAGACAGGGGCAGAGAGGAGCACGCCCTCCCGGGAACCCCAGCTGGGAGGCCCACGGCTGTGTCCGGAGAGAGGGCACGGTCTCTGTGTGCCTGGCCGCCCTGCCGCGCCGGCGTCCGCAGGCTGCCGGTGGGGCCGAGGGTTCCACGATTCAGTGTAGTTCTGACGCGGCCACGGGAGGAGGCGAACCCAGGTCCACCCAGTCCGCCCTTCCGACCGAACTCCTGGTAACTTCTAACCCTTTCCTCCCCCACCGAGTGACTCCCAGAGCTTCTGTTGCCTCTGAGTACCCCCAGTGGTTCCACCTTTTCCATCACGGCCTGTTTTCCGATGCCAGACGGTCCTCACGTGTCTGTTTGCGTTTACACGCGTGGGGCACGCACCCGGGGCCTGGCCCCTGCGGCTTCGGGACGGCCGCCGTCTTGGCCTATTTTGCTGGGCAGCCTTGGACACGGGAGTCTTAGGGCCTCTCTCCTTTTGGGAAGCGCGGCAGTGGAGGCACCAACATTCTCCTCCAGGGAGGTTGTCGTCCTACCGCCATTATCCCGGAAACGCCATGGGGGAGGGCCAGAGACTGGACCCTCTGAGCGCGAGCCTTAGTCCGGCCTGCCGTGGCAGGAGGGAGGCTGAGAGCTTACTGCCCCCTAAAAGGACTTGGGGTCGGTCATCCTGCTTCCCCCCCATTTCCACAGGGGCCCACGCGTCAGCCGTTCCCGAACACCCGCTTGCTCTTGGCTTCCCCCATTGGTGGCTCACGGTTCCGCCTTCTCAGCTCCGTTACGTCCCTCGCCAAGCACACCTCGCTTCCCAGCTTCCAAGTTCAATGCCATCACCGTCACCCTGCGGTGTAGGTCTGTGTGTTCTCCGAGACACTTCCCCGGCTGCTGGGATTTCGGGAGGGCCTGGAGGCTGCCCCCACACTCAACACGCCCTCTCCGAATAGAAGTCCCCCTGATCTCAGCGGCCTTGGCTTTGGAACATCTCTCTTCCCGTCTTCATCGTAACAACAATCATACGAGCAAACGGAACCAGAAAGGGGGTTCGTTCCAGAGTCCGTTGCCATTTTGCAGGCTGTGCTTTGGCATCTGAAGAGAAATTTCCTTCTCTACTTCTCCCCTTGGCTTGGAGCGTCTAACACAGCAACGAAGGAGAGAAGAGAGGGCACAGACTCTGAAGCAGGCTCGGTGTGTCCTCCCAGGCCCTGGAACACTGGAGCCTCACACGGCCAAGAGAGCTGGGTGGTCCGGACGGACCTTGGGGCACGCGCACTGCCCCCCGGTGGACTGGCCGGAACTGCTTTTGGAGATTTCTCCGTTCTTTCCACGATGGCGAGGGAGTCCCTCCGACCGGGGGAGGTGGGATTTGAACTCAGAACAGAATAGAAGAGGGGCAAAGATGTTGTAAACTTCCGCCCACTGTGTGCAAGGCCCTGGGGAGGGGAACAGCCAGCTGCTTCCCGACCGCTGGGACGTGGGGCCTGCCACCACACGGAACTCAGCACCGGCCATTGGACGCCTGCTTCCCACGGCTCTGCTGTCGGTCCAGCGTGGTAGCCGCCAGCCACGTGTGGCGGTTCACATTTTAATGAATTAAAAACTTCACTTTCTCAGTCACTCTAACAGCCACGCGTGGCCTCCCTGCTGGGCAGTGAGGAGGCGTTCTGCTGCGTAGCACCGGCGGGGGGAGACTCGCAGACGGAGCGGACCCAGCGCCTCTGCCCCGCACATCCTGGCCTGACGGGCCGTGCAGTGGGCCGGTCTCCCCCGTGCGACCACACACCCGTGAGGGCCGGACCCGGGTGCTGTGGCTGCCCGTGACTCTGGGCGAGGAGGCCGGAGCGTGTGGGGGCGAGCTCCAGGGGGCAGCAGTGGGTGTGCTCCCTCTGGGCTCCCCCCGCGCCCCGGGCAGAGAGGGGACTCAGCGAACGTGGGGAGGACCGCCGTGTGGCCCCACATCCACAGGCCAAGGGTGTTCCTTAGCACCACAGAGACAGGGAGCCAGGGTGCTGTGTGCCCCGCACCCACCGAGCGCCCTCCCTGCTGTCCTGGCACTCTCGGTCTCCCGTGGCTGCACCCCACGTCCCACCCGTTGGGATGTCTCACCATTTTCCCAACCCGTCCTGTCCCAGGAGGCGGGTCTGTCCACGCGATACCTCTGTCCGTGTCTCTCTGTCTCACACACACGCACACACACATGTGCCAGTTCTGTGGTCCTTTCCCCTGCCCCCTGCCCCCTGGAACGGCGGTCTTCGAATCCTGTGCTGTGTGCCCTAGGAGCTGCCTAACAGCACCGTCTGGGCCGTAGAGAGAAAACGTTTGGACTTCTTAAAGAATCTCACCATTTAAAATGGCCTCGTTCTGCTGCATGCATCAGCAAATTAGTATGTTAGTGCAGTGATAGCCATGCATTTATAACTGAGCACACGCGTGTGGGTGCGCGCTAGCTTCCTGCCAGCGGTCAGGCCCGCCCTGGAGCCCCTGGGGCCCCCACTTCCCCGGCCCGCTCGCCCGCCTCCCCCCTGCACCCTCTCGTCTACTCAGGCCCAGCCAGTCTGGGGAATGGGCGCACAGCCCCCACAAACCCCGAGGTCTCCGTTCTGCATTCTGATGTTTCCCCAGCGGACGCACTGCCCTTGGCTCCCGAAGTCCCTGGGTGGCTTTCAGGGACTGGCGTGGTCTGTCTGGCGCGACGGCGGACTCCGGGAGCACCTTCCACGTGTGGCGCCGAAGCCCCTGTGAGAACGGAAGGGCCGAGAGAAAACTGAGTCCAGCTGCATTTTATAAATAAGGCGACACAGTCAGGACGGCGGCGTGACCTGCTCGGGGGCTCAGCGGCCAGAGCCTCGCCCAGGTCGGGACCTTCAACGGGACAGGAAGCTCTCCAAAGTTGGGGAAGCCTCTCTGGTCCAGCTCCACGGAGGCAGCCCCACGGCCCTGGCTGGGTTTCCGAGGGCCCTGGGCACCCCCGGGAGGCGCCGCCCGAGGGCCTGCAGGAAGTCAGAGACCTGGGAGGCGGAGGAGGTGTCAGCTGCTAACTCGACAAGACATGAGAGCCAAGGGCATGGCCTCCTAATGGCAAACCGGCCTATTAGTTTAGCGGCGGTCTGCGGCGTCAGAGCTGGGGCCGGGGGAGACCGGACTGCTTATTGTTCAGGAAGCCCCTTACTTGAAAATGAGAGACACCTCTGGCGGCGGCTGGAAACCCCTCCTTTTAAAATAATAAGTAGAATCTTCGCCTAAGGGACCGGCTCTGTGCCCCTTCACACGCCGCCGTGCCCCGAAATCGGCCGAGCAGCCGGGAAGCACAGGGCTGCAACCTGCGAGCTTTAGAACGGAGAGAGATGCCAATCAAATGTAAATGACGATCCCATTAAAAAATGATTTTCATTCAAACTCAACAATCCGAATTTCTCAGACTTTGTGATTAGCTCTGTGTCAAACTTTTGCTCTTTTTTCTTTTCTTTCTTTTTTTTTGGCAGTTAATTTGTGATATTCTCCGATCATTTTAGGTTTGGGGTGAGGTTTTTTTTTTTTTTTAAGTACTGACCAAAAAAATCTTGCAGCATTCAGTCTCCTGAGAATGTTGGGTCGAGTTTTTTGATCCCTGTGGCTCATTGATTCGCGGGCTGATGTGGAGCGAGGGGTCCTTATTAGTGGCGTCTGTCTTCTCCGCCGCGATGTTTTTGTTATTTTTCCTCATTTGTTCGCTCTGACATCATGTCATTACAGAATGGTGCTGTTCAAGCCCTGCCCGGGCTGTTCGTTAGCGTGTGTTTAATGAGCAGCTTAATTGAGCTGTCTAGGAGGCCACCTGTCGCCCTCGGACTTATTAGCATGCTAATGGCCTGACATTGTGTCCCCGACAGGCAACAGGGCTCCTGATTTGATGTCTGGACAGCAGGATTTTATGCCGGAGTGAGAGCGGGCATGGGGAAGGAGGCTTAAAAAACGCAGATTAACTCTTTGGTACCCCTGTGTTCAGGGCTCTCCAGTGAGGGGAAAGAAAGTTCACAGCGCGGGCCGGAAAGCTCGGCGCGGGGAGGACGGCCCGCTCCGCGGCCTGCGTTGCCACCCCGGGGCGGGGGCCCGGGGAACTGCCCTGTCTCTCGGAGGAGTGGGCTCCGTTGCCGTTGGGGTTACTGTCGGGGCCGACTTCAAAGGGGAAATCGGACCAGGGGAAAGTTCGAGACTAGACTTGGCTGTGGCTGGACTTGTGAGAAGCAGCCGCGCTCTGTGGCCTGTGGTTCGGGCCTGCCCTTCAAGCCCGGCTCAGGCCGTGGGGGCTGGGGGCCCCGGAGGAAAGGCTGGGCTCCCCCTGCTTGGTCAGGGCTTCTCCTGTGTCTGGGGGTCGGAGTTTCTCCCCTCGTGGGCGGAAGACAAGTTCAGGGTGCCAGGTCCCTGGCCTTTCCCATAGCCGCCCACGGGCAGACACAGGCAGAGTCGCAGAGAAGAGTTCCCCCTCAGATCCCAGGACGGGGGTGCAGCCAGGAGCTGAGCGGGGGGGAGCCGGGTCCCCAGAGCAGCTCAGAGGTGGATGGAAGGGGCCTGTTGGGGGCAGGGAGGGCCTGCCCTCCCTGGGCGGGGGGGGGGGGCGTGGGCGGGGGTGCTGCCGGGCCACGGCCTCAGGGGCAGCACAAGGCTGGGTCTGCCAAGGGAGCCAGAAAGCGGCCCAGAAGTGGCTGCCCAGAGGCAGCATTCCAGAACATTCCGCGCTGAACCTGCAGCAGGCAGATCATCTTTGTGGGAAGTCACGAGAGGCTCCGCCCTCCGGGTTCTGAGCACGGGGCGCAACAGTCCCAGGCCTTTTCCTTGCAGGTGCCCTGCCCGAGGGTGGGGGTGGGGGCAGGCCGGGGGGGGGGGAGGGGAGCAGAGCCGAACCGCCCCCCCAGTGCCTCTCTGACCCCTTACTTGTAATGCTGCTGACGACAGGACCGGGACCAGAGCCTTCACACGCACCTCCTAAGCCAGGCCTTCTCTGAACACGACCCCATTCACGTTTCCCATCCCGGGGCCTCTCGCCAGCAGCGCGGCCGATGCCTTGGGCCAGGGGCTTCTTCACTGTCCCCTGCACCCCTGACCTCCACCCCCTAGAAGCCACTAGCAACCTTGATCCAACGGTGACCATCACAAAGGTCTCCAGACGTCACCCAGCATCACCGGGGGAAAAGACCCCCCAGTTCAGGAACACAGCCCCGGAGGCAGGGGCCTCGCCCTCAGTGTGCAGGTGGGCAGCGCACGCGAAGACTGTGGGGACCCAGCCCCCCACCAGCCCTCCTGCCCGGAGTCTCCTGTGCGCAGCGCTCCCCGGTGCTGGCGAGGGCGGGCCTCGTGAGCAGAGCTGGGCCCGCTGTCCAGGTTCCCCAGTGCCGACCGTTGCGGAGCTGTGCTAGGTTTGGGGTCCTGCTGAGGATTTTCACGTCACCCCTTTTACTCCTCTCAATATGCCTTTGAGGTGGGTGCTATTATCATTCTCTTTTACGAGATGGGGAAACTGAGACTCAGAGAAATGAAGAATTATAACATGTCGCACAGTTAGTAGGGGGGCGGGTCTCCCTTATGTCTCTCTGGCTTCAAAATGCATGTGTCTTCTCTTCTATAAACATCGATATAAACCCAGCATCCCAGCCAGCCGCAGCTAGAGACACCCATCCTCACCATCCATTCTCCTCTCTGCCGAAAAGCAGGGCCCTCCTCCCTCCGTGTTCCTGGCTAGCCTCGGTGCTGTCCCCGCTAAGCTCCCACGGGCACGGTGACAGCTCGTTGTCAGCGCGACGGAGCCACGGGACGCCCAGGTATTCGGTCAACCATTATTCTGGGTGTGTCTGAGAGGGCGTTTGTGGATCAGAAGAACACACTCCGGGAAACCAAGTCAGGCAGACTGCTCTCTGTGGTGTGGGGGGCGGGGGCGCATCCCATTCACTGAAGTCTGAATAGCACACAGGGCGGAACCTCCCCCAAGTCAGAGTGAGTTCCTCCTGTCTGACGTCCTCTGAACTGGGACACTGGCTGTGTCTTGCTTTCGGACCCCTGGCTGACCCTCCCGGGTGTCCAGCTTGCCAGCCCACACTGCGGATCCTGAGACCCGCCAGCCCCGGCCATCCTGTGAGCAAGTGTGTGTCCACAGGCCTGGTCTTGTTTCAGGACGTGCAGCCAGTGTCCAGCTGGTTTCGCACACGCTCTCCGGGGCTAACGCTGCCCCACACTTGCTTGGGTTGCCCACCCCCGACAGCTCCCCACCCCGCACACGGTCTGGACATGTCCTCCGCGGCGACCCTCCCGTGCGCCGATCCTCTCTCCAGCCACACGGTCCGGAGCTCCTCCCACCTGCTGAGCCTGGTAAGTCTCAGTGTCAAGCTGCTTCTTGCCAGGATTTCTAGTTTTTTTTTATGTGCATCCATTCTTTCTGCATTTCTGCTTGTCCTATATCCTTAATTTTTTAAGACCCTCTTTTATGCCTGTTACTCTTTGCTTTAACTCTTACAAGACATGCAGTGTGGTAACTTAAAAACCGTCTTCACGAGGTGCCACGCACGCTTCCCACGTCCTCTGAAGGGACCCCATTTCCCGGCGGCTGATTTCGTGGGTTCCGTCGGCCTGGGTCCGTGCAGGGTGCGTTTGTTCTCGTTTTGCTTCGCTTCCTCGAGGGGGCTCTGCGCAGACTCGGCGCTCCCTTCCTGGGGACTTTGCTGTCTCTCTCCACCCCGCAGGGTCTCTGGCCCAGAACCACAGATTAAAGTGGGCTTCCGCAGCGTTCGTCCGAAGGAGATAATTAGGGCGTCGCAGTTGTGGCCACTGAGCCACGTGGTAGAGGGCCAGATCCGGGCCGCGAGGCTGCGCTCGCTTTCCCTCATCTCCACAGGTGGGTGCCTTAAGCCTCGGCGGCGGGGATGGGAGCGCTTTCATCCTCTCTGCGGCAGAGCCGTGCCCGTCCCTGGCTCTGTGCCCTGAGTCCCCTGAGCCATTTGTGGTTTCACCCCCGTGTGACAAACAGGCTCGCTGCCCCCTCCGCCCGCCCCAGACCCGCCGCCCGGCAGGCTCGCGGCCGATTCCACGAGGGGCTCTGGTCCTCGGGGGTGTCATCTTGTCCTGAGCACAGCAGTTTCTAAAATCCCTCATTCCTGGGTGTTGCTGCCAGAAGACTCCAGATACACATCTTCATGGAGTTTACTATTCTCCGCGGCCCACATCTCATCACCATTCTGCAATATTTTCCCGAAAATCCCCCTCCAGGGAACAGTGTCTGGTTGTTGCCTGGGCTTCACGGAGCACTGTGATTACAGGGTCAGGATGCTTAGTGGCCCGAAGTGTGGGCTCGGGCCGGTGCCTGGGTTCGAATCCCAGATCTGCTACTGACCAGTTCTGGGGACTTGGGCCAGGTCATCGAACGCCTTAAGCCCCCCCCCACCCCGCCGTGAAATCCCCCAGCACCTCGCTCCCCGAGGCTGTGGGGAGGGCGAGGTAATCAGCATAGAAGCACTTCCCACAGAGTCGGGCCCACCGTCTGCCCTCAGTAAGCATCTGCCCCATTTTCTGTGGTTACAGTTGCCCCGTTTGATCAAGCAGCCAATGGCAAAGGCCCCAGGGGCTACAAGGCAAAGGAGAGGGGTGCCAAGGCACAGAGCCACCACTCGGTTCCCAGGCCCTCCCGTGTCTGTCACCCACCACCCACAACAGGCCCACACCGTGCTTTTCCCGTTTCACGGACAAGCACCCCAGACCGCGGAGGGTCGCAGGCTTTTGGCGGCCTGCGGGCGCGTGAACGAGAAGCTGCGCCCGGCACTCCGGGGCGCCCGCACTCTTGTGCAAAAGGAGATTAGGAAGCCGCCCTTGGAGACCCCTGGTTCCTCCTGGACACGGGGTCCCAGCCACTGCTCAGCTGCGAGTGGGGTGGGGCCCCTGGTGGCCGTGGCGGCCGAGATGACCCACAGCACCTGGTCCCACACAAGGTCGCCCCCGCTCCCCAGGGCCCTGGATCCGCACGGTGGCATCTGCTCCCTGCCCCCCGGCTCCCGGCTGTGCTGGGCCAGCGGGCAGGGTGACCAGGTCGTTCAAACGGGGGACACAGAGAGGTTAGCCTGACCAGCAGCACTAACCCACCGTACACAGTGCGCAGGAACCCTCAGACACGGGTGTGACTGCTTTCTTGGGAAAACACAAAAAATATGTATTTATTTAAAAATCGTGTGTCATCTACTTAACATGTTTCTGTTGCATAAACGCTTTTAAACAAAACCACAGTAGGACTAGTTAAGAAAGGCAATTAGTAGTCATTATTAGCAGGACTAATTAAACAGATAATGTATGTGAGAAAATATGACAATGTTCTGATAACGTTTCTTTCTGTTCTCTGATAGAGCCATGCATTCAACTCTGTATTGGATATTTGAATCTTGTAGGCTCTGTTAGGACACACAAACAGAAGAATTTTTTTATTTTTAATCCCCAGCTGAGGATATGTTTACTGGTGAGAGAGAGAGAGACATTGATCAGTTGCCTCCCGTACGCACCCCGACTGGCGATCAAATCCTCAACCTAGGTACATGGCCTGTCCGGGGATTGAACTCCCAACCTCTTGGTGTATGTACACGCCGATGCTCCCGCTGGCCAGCCAGGGCACCGTGGAGCCTTCTCGAAGGAAAGGCGGACGCAGCAGGACTGATTGCGCAGCTCTGTCGGCTCTCACAGCCTCGGTGCCTCTCTCTCTGTCCCCGTCTCTCACTGCCTGCAGCTTCTACGACGCCCCTTCCCCTGTGTGTAGCGATCCTGCCCAGGAGGGTCGAGAGCAAGGACTCGCTCTGACTCCCAGCTGTCCCCCGAGGAAGCAGCATTACCCTGGTGCCTGGTGTCCATCCAGGCGACAGAATTGAGCCGAATGTCCTCTCATCGAAAGCGTTGGAAGGTGGCGTTCACATGATGATTTTCTGCCTGCTCGTCTGGCCAAACACTAGCGTAGACATTGCTATGCAGGTGGGTTGTAGCTGAGACTGGCTTTTAAATGACCGACTTTGAGTAAAGCGGAGAACCCTCTAGGATGTGGGTGGGCCACATCCAATCAGGCGAAGGCCTTCAGAGCGAGGGCCGAGGCTTCCCGACACCACACGGGAGCCCTGCCGGGGTGCTCAGCCTGCCGGCCTGCCTGGTGGATGTCGGCTCAAGTCCCAACACCAGCGCTTACCCAAGTCTCCAGCCTGCAGCGCCCCCTACAGACCTCAGACTTGCAGCCACCAGACTCCCATGAGCCCATTCTTAAAATCCACCCCCCCTACCTCGCCCTTCTGTTTCTCCAGGGGACCATGACTCAGATTTGCAGGAATCAGTTCCCAGCTCTCCCCACCACATGCCCGTCCACTTCGACTGCGGGCAACCAGCAGGTCGCTCCACCTACAAATGCATCACTTTGGGGTCCGTGTCCGGTGCCCAGTGTTTGCACGCTCCAAAGCCCGTGGGGTGCCATAATGAGTCAGACCTCCCTTTCTCAGGGACGGTGGCATTGGCTTTGGGGACCAGTGTGTTCTAATGAGGGCGGAGACCTTCTCCCCTCTGGACACGGCTGCTGTGACGGGGCTTGAAGCCTCGTGAGCGTCTTCTGCTTCTCCCGCCCCAACACCATGTGCACAGCATTTCCCTGCGTTAGAGACCTTTCTGCATCTCAGCATCCTGCACGGACATTGCCCCCCGCAGTGGGAGAGCGACCCCTGTCATCTTTTTAAACTAGCCCACAGTCCTCGGAATCCTCCTCGACTTCACCCCGCTCCGAGACTCGTCACCTTCCCATTCGTCCTCCTGCACAAACATGTATCTCGGCCATTCTCCGAGCCTCAGTTTCCTCATCTGTAAAATGGGCGTCGCAAGCCCCGCCCCACAGAGGTGCTCTGGGGATGGAGCGAGACACTGCTGGACGCAGAGACCAGCGGCAGGCTGGCGCGCGAAACCTGGCACGGGCGAAAGCGCGTCGAGCGCTGCTCCGGCGAGCCGGACGCGAAGAAGCTGCAGCATTTGCCTGTCTCTCGAAAGAAACCTATTTTATCTGCATTGATGATAAAAATGCTGTCTATTTATCTCTATCTTTTCCAGAATATACGTGCAGTAACGTACATTCAGGTCTAGAAGTTCCAAGTGCAGGTTGATGGCTTAAATGTGAAGTCAAGTCCAGACGCAGGTCCGCCAAGTGGGGTCACAATCACTGAGCCCACTTTGGATCCCTCAGCGTTATTTTCTAAAAGGACTTCCTTCGACTGTGCTCACCAGTGGCCAGCCGGAACGCTTTTCGGGATTTCAGGTAAGGCTTCTGTGCCTGAGCCCGCACTCCTCGGCCTCTCTCGTGAACCCGGTGGCCCCGCTGGGCTCCGCTGCGGGCTCCGCTCTGGTCCCCACCGCGGGAAGGGCTCCAGCCACACCTTCCCTGTCCGCTCGGACGGCAGCAGCCTTTGGAGCAAAGGAGGAAATTTGCAGCGGGTGAAAGTTTATTCCTAATGATGCAGAGACCAAATTGTTTTTCAACTTGCGATATACAAAAGATTCCAAACACCCTTTAATTTCTCATTTCTCACAGTTCTCCATGACAGCCTACCAAATCCCTCACTTTGAATCACAGGATCTTTGAGAGAAACTCAGAAATAACCTTTTGTGCATGTATAGCTTATTAGCAACAGGAAAAAATGTTTTCCTCTCTGCCCGTGAGCTTTTCGCCTCTGGGACATAAAAGAGACACAAAGTTAGGAGGCGCGGGAAAGGAAGTCTCGGCGGGGGAGGGTGAGGAGCGCAGGACTGTGGTCTGTGTGCCCGCGTGGCCAGGGAGCGCCGGGCGCTGATGAGCGGCCGCTGACCCGCCGCCCTCCGACCGGGCATCTAATTGCAGTGCCGACGGAACTGCCCTCTGCCGAGGCTCACATCCACCGTCCTCGGAGAGCTTCCCACGCGGGCTTTGAGGGAGCTTTTCTAAACAAACGCGGTGCCTCTGCCGTGTTCTGCTGCGTGGGCAGAAGAAATGTCCGTGCTGACCCCTGCGGTCCGTCCCAGTCTTTGAGGGTCTTTCCTGCTGGAGCCTCAAGGCAGCAGGGAGGTCGGCGAGGCCAGGTGTGAGCGGGAGGGCTGAGTGGCCCTCGCCGCTGGGCTGAAGGACAACACGCATTTGCTGTTCTCCCCGCCGTGCCCTCTGCGGGGACCGTAGGCGGGGACGCCCCGCCAGCCAGCCCCCTTCGGGCGCCCGGCTTCCTCCCAGGCTGCCAGGTCTCTGGGCGCTTTTCAACCTGCTCAGTGAAACGCAGCTGACGCCAGCGTTTCCGGGGGGCTAGCGTGTCACTGGGGCATCTCCCCTCCTCCCCACCCCTGCCCCCATTCTTCCTTCCTGGGGACGTGTTTAAACGGTAAAAGGCACAGGACATAACGTCTGCCGTTCGCATCATTTTTAAGGGCACGATCTAGTAGCATTCACTCCGTTCACACGGCCGTGCAACCCCCACCGCCGTCCACCTCAGAACGTTCCATCTTCCCGAGCCAAGACTGTCCCCTCAAACACTGACTCCGCGCCCCCGCCCCCGCCTCGGCCACCACGGTTCTCTGTCCTGTCTCTGTGACTCCGCCTCTTCTAGGTGCCTCGTGGAAGTGGGACCACACAGCGTTGTCCTGGTGCCCAGCTTCTGTCACTGAGCGTGTTTTCAGGGTTCATCCACGTTTGCAGGTGTCAGAATCTCACTCCTGAAGAAGGCTGCGCACTGCTCCGTGGCTCCGTGGCATGAGGGACCACAGCGGGTTAGTGTGGTTGTCCCCAAACACCTCTGGCTGTTGTGTACAACGTTGCCATGAGCGCTGCGTACACACATCTGTTTGCTTGCCTGCTTCCAGTCCCTTTAAAGCGGAACCGCTGGGTCCTGCGGTGATTCCGTGTTTCACTTTTTGAGGACCTGCCAACCTGGTTTCCACGGCGGCTGCATCACATCGCTTCTGCTCGCACAGTTGCTTAGGATTTTCAAGCTGCTCTCCGCTGGAAGGCCCTCCCTCACAGGATCCTTACGGACGTACTGCGGGGCGAGCGCTGCTCGGACCCCTAGTTTGCGCACGAGGGGATCCAGGTCGGCCTGGAGGGGCGGTTGTGGAGGCTCGGGTGGTTCCCAGCAGCAGACAGGAGTCCGCTCCAGCTGCTGGGGGGACCAGCGGCTCGGCAGAGCGGCTCCCCGAGTCTGCAGTCTGTGGGGGAGCCCAGCAGTCAGTGCCGCAGAGTGAAGGCCCCACCCCGGGCAGGGCCCAGACGGGGCTCTCTGTGGAGGACGCTGGCCGCAGGGTCCCTGTCACCGAGGCCTCCCCCGGCCAGTGCCTTCCCCGTGCCAGGGCCAGCGCTCCGTGGGTCTGTGTCCTTGGCCTCCTGTCCTCCAGGTGCACCTGCCCACCAGGCCCAAGCCACACACCTGCGCCCTCCCCCACTGGAGGACTGGGAAGGGCAGAGTGTCTGGCACTCGCTACCTTAGGGAGAAGGAAAACCGAGATGGGGCAGGAGAGGCGGCCAAAGCGCGCTGGCGAGCAGGAGCACGTGGCCACGACCCAAGCCCACAGCCAGAACACGCAGGGCCACCCCGACCTGCCGCTCCAGCTCGACTTCTCTTCTCTTGTTTGGAAATAGGGTCACTGCCGGAGTAATCAGTAGAGGATCCCAAGACGAGTCACGTGGGACTCAGGGTGGACCGAAAGGGAGGAGACACAGAGAAGAAGGCCCCAGGGAGGTGGAGGCAGAGGTTGGAACGGTGCCGCCTCGGGCCAGGGCACGGGGCCACCGAGCTGGAGGAGGCAGGGAGCCTTCTCCCCAGGGCCCCCTGCCGACTGACTTCAGACTCCAGCCTCCGAACCGAGAGAGTGAATTCCTCTGGTTTTCAGCCAGAACGTTTGTGATGCTTTGTTATGGCAAACTCATTCCTTGGGGGACTGAGTTTCCATTCAGAGGGTAACATGGTGACCGGGGAGGGGAGGGGAGGGTGGCTAGTATCCATCCTCGTGGGCCAGGTAATCTCCGTCTAACACCCTCCCCTCCCTCCAAGCGCAGGTAAGAAGCCGTGTTATCAGGACTGCAGACTTCCAGGACAAGGGACCCACCTCATTCCCTTCTCTTGATGGTGCATTTTACGTGTCTACTCGATTGGGCCACAGCGGGCCCGGACACGTGGTTAAATATTCATCGTGGGCGTGTCAGCGAAGTGTTTGCCGAAGAGAAGAGCTTTGAGTCGGTGGGCTGTGTAACGCACACGGCCCTCCCCGTGCACGAGGGACCCGTCCAACTCCCCGAGGGGCCCGAGGAAGACTCAGAGGCCGGCAAGGGTGAGCTCTTTCTCCCCAACCGCCTCCTTGACGTAGGTCTTCTCCTGCCCTTGGACTAGAACTTCCATTATCAGCCCTCCTGGTTTTCAGCCCTGCAAGCCTGGCTGAAAGATGATCTCTCAGTTCTCCTGGGTCTCCAGCGGGCAAAGGGCAGGCTGTGGGACTTCTCTGTCCTCAGAGTCACGTGAGCCAACTCCATTTCATAAGTCTCATTAGGGAGGAAGGAAGGAAGGAAGGGAGAGAGGGAGGAAGGAAGGAGGGAGGAAGGAAGGAGGGAGGGAGGGTGGAAGGAAGGAAGGAAGGAAGGATGGAGGGATGGAGGAAGGAAGGAAGGAGGGAGGAAGGAAGGAGGGGAGCAGGGCAGACCCCCACGCCTGCGTCTCTCGGGAGGGCCCTGACTAACCCACTTGTGGAGCAATGGCTTCCTTCCTTGGACAGTTCTCCTTTATAACAAGCCCAAATGTCCCCCTTCAGAGCTTCTGCCCGTGACACTGTGTCCCTCTCCCCACCGGTACCCAGACCCCCTTCCCCACGCCGGCCTTTCGAATTGTAGGGGACACTGCCACGTGCTCTGGCATCTTCCCTTCCCCCCACATTCTTTCCCGGGGCTTTCAGCTGCGTCCCTGGTGACTCGGGGCTCACGCCCCGAGCCTCCCAGCTCCGCACCCTCGAACACATGCTGCTGCCTTTGCCCCCCTTCCTGAGAGTGTTTGGAGGTGGGCGCCACACTGCAGCCAGCGTCTGACCCACACCGAGGACAGGGAGGCCGCGGCTGCCCTTTCTGTGGACACTGTCTGTGGCCTCCCTTGTTCCCGTCGAGCAGCACGGTTTTCCACTGAGGAAACCGCCATGGCCTGCTCCCTCCGTGGGAAAGTGCGGCCTTAACCTTCCTGAAAGTTCCCAGGGGCGGGCTGCTGTGTGTGTGCGTCATCTGGAGAGAAGGCAGCCCGGAGCGGAGTGTCCTCGGGGGGTGGGGACAAGAAAGAGCAGAGCTGCCGGGATCCAGGGCCACTTCGGGGGCAAAGCCTCATCTTATCTCTAAAGGAGGCGGGCAGGTGCCTGGGGGCCCTGGGCGGGCGCTAGCCAGCCAACAGCACCTGCCAGGACAGGCGGTGAGACACGGAAACGTGCTGGCCGCTCCGTCCGGTTTACAGCAACGTTAGAGGACATTCATGCGTGTTAGTCGTACTCGGGAACAACAGCCATCGGTGACCGGGCACATCCATCGTGTCCTGAAACCACAACTGATGAGGTGCCCACACGTAGTCCCGCTTTACGGGGCGGGGGACGCAGGCTGAGAGAGGCTGAGGGGCTTGTCCACAGCCCCGCGCGTGGTCAGGAGGGGCGTGGACCCGGGTTACCTGGTGCTGGACCGGTGGGCTCCAGTTGTGTGAAGCTGCCCACTCAGAAGGGAGATCGGGGGCCAAAGCACCTCCCGCCATCAAACCGGGTCAGCCAGTGCTCGGTCGCTTGTACCGCCGTCACCGCTGCCACGGTGCCCTCCCCGGCCACGGCCCATCTGCTCGTGCCTGCCCCCGTGAACCCCCACATTCGGCGTCCTCATTCTGACTGCACAGCCAGGACCTGGCCCCCACGTCGTCTGCACTGAACCACCCTCTTTCCTGTTCGTAAAATCTCCTACAGGCAACCCTGTATGCTAATTTGTATTTCCAACACCACGCCCTTTTCCTTTGCATGAAATTCCAAATTCCTCCTCACCGCTGTCCTTTCTGTCCTTGGAGAACCTCCCTGCGGGGAGTGTCAGCTCCGTGCCCAGGTCGGGGTCCGCGTTCTCCTAGAAGCTCCGTAGGAGCTGACACTGGTGTGTCACAAGACCGGGCTGTGACAACACTGGTGGGGGGGTGGCGATCAGGGTCCGGGTTCATCCGGATCCTGGATGCTCTTCGTTGTGGCCGGTGCATCGTGAATAACCAGAACGAAGCTCTTAACATCCCCCATCCCTTCTCATCCCCAAAGCATGCATGCCCTCTGCCCGTTGCCGATGTGTTCCATCAGTGATTCTTTTTGCTGCCTCCCTGTTTGAATGCTTGCATCCACTCTGAAATTATATATATAAAATAGGTCACCTATTATCCTCAGATATTTTGACCGGAAAGAAAAACAATGTTGACGTTAAGCACCCTCCAAAAATAAGGGGGGCAGTGATCAGGTTGCTGCTGTGCACGGAGCGGGAACCGGCCGGGGGCGGAGCTGAACATCTCCCAACGCCGAGCACGTTCTTCACACGCGTGAACACAGTGCCCGCCCTTGGAGCAAACAGGCCATTGGACCGCAGCCCGCGGGGCGTGAGACGGCGACCGGGGCTTCTCCTCCCGCAGGGACTCCCCCTGTGTCCCCAGGAAACCGCACGACCCCTCCTGCGTCCGGCGCTGTTCTGTCTGTGTCGCGTGAGGCAGGCTGGGTTGGGTCACGCCCGCGGCCGTTTCGGGCTCCGAGACTCTGCTTGCAGGCCATTGCCTGTCACTCCGTGACATGTGTGGGGCCGGTACTTGCGCCAGGAGTCCAGACGTGCTCCGTGGGTGGACCACGGACGGCGCTGTAGGGGGACACGGACGTGGCGACGGTGGAGCCTGGCCCCAGCCTTTCCGCCCAGCTGCACCCCGAGAGTGCTTCCGTCCGCGGTGGCATTTGTCTACAGTTCGGGGTGCGCACGCGGCCCAGGGGGGCTGTGAACTCGGCCCAACACAAAATCGTAAATTTCCTTAAAACATGATGAGATTTTTTTTTTGTTTTCATGTTTGTGCATTTAATGTGTGGCCTAAGACAACTCCTCTTCTCCCAGTGTGGCCCGGAGACGCCACAAGGCTGGACACCCCTGCTCCACAGCATGAAAACCTAGCTCTGAGAAATGACACCGAGCCCCGCAGGTGCTGTCCCCGGGACCCGTCGGGGGACAAAGCCGGAGCTCCCCGGTGCTCATTAATCCACATGGCAAGAAAGAGATTAAACAGCGCAGACACTGGCCACTGGGAAAACCACAGAAATAAAGACCATTACACGCAGCTGGCTTTCCGGGGGAGGACTGGAGATACAGCCAGAGGGCCTTAATAAGGCGAGAAATTAAAACCGGGATTAGCGGTAACAGGAAGCCCTGCTAAGAAGCGGTGCCTGACACTCCCGCCCCCATTCCGCGGGCCTGACTTCCGGACCCTTTTCCCAGTCGTCGGGAGTCCACCCCCCGAGTGTTGGCTGGGGAGGAAGGCAGGCGGTGCACACCGGCTTCAGTGGGCGGCCCCCATCCGCGTTCCTTAGGAGGGACTGCTCAGGGCTGTTTCTGAGAGGCTTCTGCAGAGGAGGTGGAGGGCGGGCTTCTGAACTTCCACGGAGCCTTGCGGCCTGGCCTCATGCTGTGAGAGACACACACAGAAAGCAGCTCCCATGAGACGTGACTGAGGGCCTCGAATCCTGGGCGGGGGAGGGGGACCCGGCCACCCATGCAGACACGCCTGCTGGGTCACAGTGAGTCTCTGGCAGATGCTGTTAAAGTCAAACTGCACCACGTGAATGACATCCCCCACCCCCAAAATATTATGTCGGAGTCCTAGCTGTCAGCCCTCGGGATGGGACCTCATTTCGGGGATCGAGGCAAAGCACAGGCGCTAGGGCAGGCCCTCGCCCACTGTGACCGTGTCCTCACGAAAAGGGGCCCTTGGACACAGGGACAGACACACAGGAGGAAGGCGACGTGCGGAGACGGAGGGAGAGGAGTCCGCGTGGAAAACCCACGTGAGGGCGGAGGACTGGAGCGAGGGGTCTGCAAGCCCCGGACCCTCAGAGACGGCCAGCGTCCGCCGGAACCGGGGAGCCAGACCCGGAGCAGCTGCGCCCCCGCAGCCCACAGGCACCGTGACCTCGACCCCTTCGGGTTCTTCTTCCGTTTCCACCTGCCCTTCCCTTCCTCTTGCCACCCTGCTCCCCCACCTGCTCCATTTGCCAAGCTCAGCCCCTTGGAGAATGTAGCCCCCCTGCATCATGGCGTGGCGGATCTCAGTCCCTAGAACATTCCAGAGTGCAGGAAGTAGGTGCCAACACTGCGCCGGGCAAATGAGAATCATGTTCAGCTGTAAGTAGCCGCAGAAGAACAAGCGGTGCAACAAGACGGGCAGGGGTGGTGCTTTGCAGTCTCGAGGGTCCTCGCCTCCCTGTCGTCCGCTTTCGAAGTCCCCAGAGTCGTCCTGTGTCCTGAAACGGCTGCCAGAGCTCCGGCCAGCACGACCGCACTCCCTCCACGAGGAAGGAGACCGGGGAGGAGTCCTACTCTCTTCCAGGACAGCGCCCAGAAGGGGCCCCTTCTGTCCCGCTAGCCAGAACGGAGTCACATGGTCACGGCAGACTACAAGGCAGGCTGGGAGATGCAGTCTGCAGTGTCGGCTGCCCCGGGACCCCAAAGTTAGGGACCTGAGTACTGCAGAATGGGCCACTCCCCTCGGCAGGACAGCTGTGACCCACAGTCCCGCACACACACGAGACAAACAGAAATGTGTCCGGACGTGGCCAGAGGTCCGCTGGGGCCCCGCTGACTGCTGGCGGCGAGCCGCTGCTCCGGAGGAGAGGCGATAGGCTGGGAGCGGCCTGAAGGTGGCGTGTGTGTTGGCTTCCGCTCCCCCCGCAGCCACGGCAGCAGCCACTTCGAGGGAACCACCGCGGCTGTCACGGGGTTCCGTGGTAAGCAGTCCTTCCTAAAAGGCAGAACCAAGCAGAAGACCGTGTCCGTCGTGCCTGCGCTCTCAGTCCCTGCTGGGGTGGGCGTCGTGAAAGTGTCTTGGGCCGTAGTAGCCGGAGCGGAAGGGAAACCTCCAAGGCGGTGGCCACGGTGAACCTGCAGCCCGCGGGCTCTCAGCTGATTGGGCAGGCGGCCCTTTGCAGAAGTGCCAGCTCGGCAGAGATGCTCGGGTTGTGGTGGGGGGACCCGAGGCCCACAGAAGTGGCCCCGAGCTGGAGGCCGCCTGCCACCTGCTGACCGCTGATCTAGAACCAAGGTCGCCGGTTTTCACGGCAGGGAGAGTGTTTTTATTGCTTGAGGGGTGGGGGCGGGGCAGAGAGATGGGAAGGGATGGGTGGGCCTGGGAGTGGAGAGGGAGACGTGCAGGTAAGGACACACTGCCCCCGGCACTGGAGGTGGAGAAGGCAGGACTGTTTGTTACCTTTCTCCTCCTCCCCAAGTTCTGCAAGTGCCTCAGGAAATGTGTCCCTCGTGGTCCCGGCTGACCCAGCTCAGGCGGCGGCTGGCAGGTGGAGGGCACAGGGACAAGCACCAGGCCAGAAGGATGGCTGCCTCCCCTGGGTCAGGGTGGGGGCAACCGGCGCCACATCACCACCTGCACCCTCCGACCTGCCGGGAAAGTCGCTCCTGAAATCCAGCTTCTCCTGTTCGAGTTTTTTCTTGGGCAGCCTCATCCACACTGGCCTCAGGCCCCAGCCCTCATCGGACTGCAGGTCATCACAACAGGACAAATCCCGCAGGCAGCCACCACCTCGCCCGCCCACCGTGGCGTCAGCCGGCTGCTGCTGTGTGGCTGAGCCACCCCGGGAGGGGAATGACCGAGGTCGAGGTCGAGGACTCGGCGTCTGCAGCCAAGCGCTTGCCCATTCTCCTGTGGTCATCGTCGCTTCCACTGGCCAGCTAGCTGCCTGCAGGCTCCAGGCAGAGACAGTGGGAGCACAGCCGACACCCAGGGCAGACTATCGCTGAAGGGAGCCACACCTCGGCACAGTCGCTCCCCAGGAGAGGGGCCGCGCTGAGAGGCCGGAGCCCCGTTGGTGGCGGCTGGAGGGAAGGGAACGTCTCTCAGCGGAGCCCTCAGACCCAGCCCGAGCTGGCCCCCCCACCCCGCCTCCTTCCCCACCCCGGGCCGTCTGCCCGGTCGCCCCGGCCCAGCACCGGCCTTGCCGCCCCGGCCGTGGGCAGCAGGCTTCACGTCCCCGATCTGCACCGCAGGGTCCCTGGACGCTGTTATCTGCAGGACGGTCCCACCGGACAATCAGCTCCTGCCATTCACCCTGTGCGATCAGCTGTTAAATCCTCATGGAGGCTCATTTGAATACGAATGTGCCGTTCAGTAACAGGTTGGATTGCAGTGTTTGCAAATACGCTCCAGGTGTTGAGAAAGTCAGACGCCGCGAAACAGACTGTTCGCCTTGCGCTCCGGGCCAGTCTGAAAGACTCAGGCCCGTTTACCCGCCACTTAGTGGTCCTCTCCGCCTCCTGCCCCTCCCCCGCCCAAACCAAAACACGCTCCCTCTGGTTCGTCTGCTGCATTGCTGTGTTAAACTAAGCATCTCCAAGACGGAACTTACAAAGCGGTCACCTCCGGGTGGGGCTTTTGTCCCGTTCCTGCCTCTGTTGGAGGCAGACAACGGGGAAAAGACAGACAGAAAAGGCCTCTGCAGCTGTGGTGTTGGGTGTTCGATGCCAAGTCCCTGCCCTGCGGACGGGCCCAGGGCACTCGGGGAGAGAACGGCGAATTTCCACACGTGGGTGACAACTAGGAGAGCAGAGAACTGGTGGTGGGGGGAGCGAGGTGGATTGGGAGGGGGCTTCTCAGGCCTTGGCGTGGCCTGGGCTTCCCTCGGAGCTGGCAGATCCGGAGGGAGGGCCCGCCTGAGATGCGGGGGATCCAGTCATGCCCCAGACACCCCCCTGGGCAGCAAGACTCCGAAACACACGTCATACACCCACCTCCAAAGGTGCCTGCACCCACAGGGGCGCAGCCAGGTCGGGTGGAGTTCCCCGCGCAGCCTCCCACAGGAAACGATTTTTCCAACTAGAAAGACACAGAGTGTTTTGGCTTACTCGCTTTATGAGAGGATTCTCCTTGGACCATTTCTCCATAGAAAACATTTAAAGTGTCATTACATTCACAAAGTTTCGTTGAGTGGTACCTTTCGAAGGACCCGCGCCCCCCAGGGACGAAGTCCGGGGTAGGACATCGCACCGCTGACGCTGACCGAGCACACGTGGGTGGGACGCCCAGTGCTCCCCACAGCCCTCGGGCGGGGTGCTGTTGCCCTCGGTTTACAACTGGAGACCCAGAGGCACCGGAAACTCCATTCACTCGCCCGAGGCCCTGCAGCTGACAATGCGCCAGGCTGGGACTCAAACCTACACAGTGGCTCCTACTGCTGGGCTGATGGGCGCTCAGAACAGCCTTAAAACTGTGGAAATCCTCTCAAGACCCAAATCCTGCACACTCCTACTCAGTGCCCTTCGGCGGGTCCCCATGGCTGTTCCAGACAGCCTTCGAAATGAGCGACAGCCGGCGAGGGCCTCCGACTCGGGTCCTCGACTCAGGTCCCCAGACCACGGCCACCTGTAGCCCTTTGACTGCAGACTCAGGCCTCCCTGCAGCGTCTCGGGCACCTTCCGCCTATTTTGTCTCAGTGCTTTCACCCCTGCTGTTCCTGCCTCCTGGGCTCGACACCTCTCCCCCCATCCTCCGGACAGACAGACAGACACACACCTGGCTCCCGGAGACCTCCTACTCTCCCCTCGGGTCTCACACCCTCCGAGAGGTCCCTGCTGACCCACCGGTGTGATGTCACCCCGCTGTGACGTCCTCCCCTGCGCCCTCTGTCCCGCCGCTGGCAGGATCGATCGTGTCACTGGTCTGTGTGGTTTTCGGTTTTGTCTCTGTCCTCCCCAAAGAGAGGGTCACTCCACGCTTGTGGGATCACATCTCTGTCGCTGCCACTTCCTCCCCAGCAACAGCACATCCTAGGCAATAGTGGGGCAATAGCCGGAGAAAGGGGGGAGAGAGGGAGCTGGGAGGGAAGGGAGGTGGAAGGAGGGAAGGGGCAGAGGCTCCCTTGAGCCTCCAAGTGTTTGACAGCGTCTGTCACAGCCCTGCTCTCAGATACAGCAGGGCGCTGCCTCGGTGGGGGGGCTGCCTTCCCTCCTTTCTTCCATCTCTCCCTCCCTCCCTCCCTCTCTCCTTCCCTCCTTACATCCTCCTTTCCCCCTTTCTTTCCCTCCTTCCTTCCCTCCTTCTTTTCTATACCTAGTATCCTATTTTCTTAAGAGACATAAATGATTAAATAAAAGCAGCGTTTAAAATTACATCACCCTTCAGCTTTGAAGTGGAACCTCTGTGTTGGGCCCACAAGGCCTTTCCAGCGTCCTCCGAGGGCTCTTCCTCCTCCCTGCCCTGCTCTCCCCTCGAAGGCCGTGTGGAGGCGTCCGAAGGACCCCTTCTCCACCGCAGCGCAGGGATGCCGAGGCCGAGGCGCTGGGACGGGGCGTGTCACTTTAAGAAAAGCCGCTAAACAGATCGCTGGGTTTGTTGTTTACAGGGTAGAGTGGCTGTAAGAAACACATCTTGGGGCCGAGAGATTTACTGCTCAAACGTTTTCCTTCAGTGACTTAAGAAAGAACCGTGAGAAAAACAGAATAACAAGGGAATATCAAAGCACACAGAAACACTTAAAGGTGAGAGCTGTTACAATACAGGATAACCTGTGAAAAGCGATAGGGCTTCTAAGCGCTTCCAGTCATTTTGAAGTAGACAAAACGAACTCAGGCCAGACCCCGTTTAGTTCCTTGTGACAGGTGGCTGGACTCAATCTGTCGCCATGGCGTTTACTGTTCGGCACACCGTGTTAACCGTGACGACCGAGGAGGGACTGCCTAGCGAAACCCAGGCCGCGCCACACAGCCACGCAGGCGCCGTGTCCTCGGGGCTTCGAGCACACAGGGCGTGCTGTCGTTGGTTATGGGCACCCGGGGAATGCCTCGTTCTCCTTGGTTTGAATTATTTCCCAGTCACTTTCCTCGGAGCGCACATCAGTTAACCGCCCGAGGCAGCAATGAGACTGATGGAGGCAAGGGAGGGAAGGGGGGTCGGGGGAGGGCGGGACGCCCCCCCCATCCACACGGATGGTGTCATTCAACAGTGAGATCACACCCTTCTTCTTCAGGACCTCCTTTCCCGAATGCTTGGGCAAATTTCCATTTCGAACTGTCTTTTCTGTCACAGGCGGAAATTCTGTGTGTCGCGGGCCAGGACACGGGCGCAGGGCTGGCAGGGCCTTTGGAGGCTCCCCAGGGGCCAGGGGACCAGTGAGGAAAGCAGGAGTCAGGTAGTGTCAGACACCGGCCCAGCCACCAAGCTTCAGCAGCTCACAAAGCACGGGAGAGAGAGAAGAGGGGTTTGCACCCCTGCTGCAGTGAGGGATTCAAAGCGTTGCAGATTCTCGAGTTCATTCCTTCCACAACATTCACTGGGGCTGTGGCGGGCGCTGCCGAGGACTCAGCAGTGAGCCGGGCAGGCAGAAAACTACCCCTTCGTGGAGTTCGCGTTGCAGGGATTGAAGATCATTAAATATCCCTGACTCTCTTTTCCATTCAGAGGCTGTTATTGGAACAATTCTCAAGAACCACCTAATTAGAATGAATCAAAGAGGTCGAACAAAGTCCCCACTGCCCTAATTTGGTGAGTGCAGGAATTACAAATATGAGTCACCTCTCTGATCACAGAGAGAAAGGGAAACAGCGGGTGTTTAATTTGTTTGGAGGGGAGAAATGAAGCCTCGTGGAGAAAACAACGTTCCAACATGACATCCGGATTCACCAGCCACGTCTCCTGGAACAGAGAGCAAGGTTAGGGAGCCAAGCGCTTTTCCAGGCTCTGCGCGCGGGGGAGCCCACGCCGAGCTCCGGACGGCCTCCGGGCCTGGCCGCTGGCAGAGCCAACGTGCGGGCGGCTGCCGGGGCTCAGCCCACGGCCGCTGGCGACGGAGAGCGTGAAACTGCAAAAGGACGGGCCCGGGCACGCACATCCACGACGCCGACCTGCAGGGGACACCCCGCGTTGAAGTGGGCCCTCCCTGGGGCTCGGGAGCGGCGGGGAGAGGAGGCCCCGGACCACGTGGAAGACCCACCGATCTGGATGCACAGCCGCTGGGGGCGCCCTTCTGCACCATCGCGGGAGACGCTTCCAAACGCCGGGAAAGCCGTTTTCAGCGACACGGCGGGGTCTGCCGCGGTTACAGGTGCGTTATCTTGCTCCGCCATGACGTCACGGCCGCGCAGGCAGGTAGTTTTTTGTTCGTTTGTTTGTTTTCTTTAACCAAATCTTATTTCCTGCACCAGGACAAAGAGTTTGTTTCTTTTAAAGCCAAAAAGTAATCCTATCTCATAAAGAAACGACATTGCGGATTTTGAGGTCCCGTGTTCCGGACGTGGGCAGAGGCCTGCTGTTCTCGGTGGCAGCTGAACCAACACCGTGAGGCCGCCAGAATCGGCGACATCCCAAATGCAGCGACCATGGCATCACTTTCCGGAGGACTGCGCAAAGATGATGTCCCGATTTTGAGAAGTGGTTCTATGTTTTCTTTTTCCACTTTTCAGCTTTCATGGAATTTGCCCGTGTTGGTTTTATCATTGTGATATGCTTTTACTAAAAGTAGAGTGACTCTTTGCTGTGGCTGCAGGTGAGAGGCAGACGCTAGGTTCGCGTCATTTTGGATAAAACGACACAGGCAGGTGAGGACGCCAAACTTAGCCGCGGAGGGATAACCCACGGGCCTGCTGAGTCACAGAACGTGTAAAACACGAGGTTTAAAGTTTTCCTCTTACCTCACCAACATATGTATTCAAATCACTCAAGAGTCTTCTGTAAGCGATAGGAAATTGCTCCCTAAAGGTCGCATGCTATTTTGGTAAGGAAAAGAAAGCGAAGGCCGGGCAGCCACCTCGTCCCTGCTCTGATGAGAACCCAGAGAGGACAGGGGACAAGCCGGAGCCCTGGGGGCGGGGTGCGGGGGCGGGGGGAGTGAACCTGCAATCCAGCCCCTGCCCGTGGGCCCCCTCCCTGGAGTCAGCTGGTGGGAGTCATACCGTGGAATAAATTCCCAGAGGACGTCTGACTACATATGAAAATGTCTGTTCTTTGACCCAGTAATTCTGCTTTTAAGTGTTTAAGAGCTACTGTATTTTGCCACGTATAATGCGTACTTTCTTTGCCCAAATTTTGAGGAAAAAATAAGGGTGCTCATTATACATGGATAGTACTAATTCCAAATCTACATAAATGCTTTTTATTATTTTGTTTATGCTTATGTGTTAAAATTGTAACTCTAGACAGCAATAATGCTATCTGTATGCAAAATAATACCCTGGAATACGATCATTGGTTTTGTTTCTAAATATAAATAAATAAATCATTGAATTCAAAAATGATTTTTTCCCCTGAAAGTTTGGACCAAAAAATGTGGGTGTGCAGTCGACACAGGAGCTCATTATACTCGGCAAAACACGGTATCTTGAGAAGTACACTAAAATGTCTGTGCAAAGACGCTCACATCAGCATTCCTTACGATAGGAAATAAACAGGCATGCCCGAAACCACCACCAAACGGGCTTGGTGGGCCAAGGAGTATCTGTCCAGTGCGCTCTTACGCCGCCTGTAGGAGGCAGTGTGCAGGCATGGAGTCGGTGATACGGAGAAAAGTCTCCAGGACGCACTGTGGAGCCGAGGCACCCGTGTCTAAAGTGGCGAGTCCGGTTAGTAAAAAGTGCCCTTTTTACTAGCGGGGTGGGGCTGGCCTCCGGTCTGTCGGCAGCTGGTGCCCGCCGGTGGAGAGCTTAGGAAAATGCACACTTCGCTCCTCGCTCTGTCCTGTGCTGCTTGAACCTTCTGCAGAAGCAGGTGCGGACTCTGTCCCGGGACTGGAAGCAGGCAGACAGCAGGCCTCCGGGGTGGCGCTGCAGAGCCGCTGGGAAACCCCGCAACACCCCAGCACCAGCGAGGATCCAGGAGGCCCCTCGGACAGATGGGGGCAGCAGGAAGGCTTGAATGATGTGGAAGCAAAGCAGGGGCCAGAGCAGTTTCTGGCACGAGAAAGGCCTGTGACGAAGCTGAATTTCCGGGTGATTGGACTGAACCCTCCCCAAGGCTGCCCAGGACCACGTATGTGGCCCCTGGCCGTTCATAGAGTTCTTGCAGTCTAGTCCGCAGACCTCAGGGGCCATGTTCGCTGCCTGGCTCACTGGGGTGTTTTTGGTTAGCCTGAGCGCCCGGCCAGGAAGCAAAGACCACGCTGACTTTCTCAAGAAATACCAGTGTTTGGAGGTGGGGGAGAAGTCAGCCCTAGGGGCATGCAAATCCAGCAAGGTCCATGGGGCAGCTGGAACTATCGTGGTGGGAAGGTGCCTCCAGCACTATAGGACACCGTAGGTTTTCCTTCCCTGAAAGAGGGGAAAGAAGGTGTCTACAACCGGAATCTAGCAGTGAAGATAGAATATCCCTGTAACTACGATATTTCACTTTGAAATCCTCATCAACCAGAGGTGTGAGCAGTTACCTACTAGAAAGTATGGTAGCTCTTCTGGCCCAAAACTGTCCAAGTGAGAAGCATTTGGGGGCTAGTCACCAGTTTGTCTGATTAAATGTTCTTTATAGAGTAGGCGGAGCCACAAATAAAAATTCAAAACACTCACTTTTTAAAGAATGTCCAGTATTTCAATATTTTCCATTATCTAAATGCAAAAAAAAATGGTATTATAAAAATAGAGCCAAAATACTTATTAAAAGGAAAATATCTTCAAAATTATTACACCAAGGAGTTCGCATTTCAAGGTCTGGGAAAGCAACACCCTCATTTTTCAGAGGGCTTTCTCTTTGATCACTTTCAAATTTAGCTGCCAAAGGAAATGAGAAGTGAAACCATGAAGCAAAAGCGAGTTGCAACAAAGAATCCACGGACGTTCGGGCCTGTTAAAACGTTAGAACGCCTCCGTCTGCGCGTGAGAGGAAAAATCGTGGTTCCAGGGACATTGTACCCTCACTGCTAGACTCCGGTTGGAGACACTCGCTCATCTCTGTCCAGACCCGGGTCGCCGATGTCTGGTGCCACACCGCAGACCTCCTCTCGTGCGAGCACCCTTGGAGCTAACGCAGAGATGCGACTTAACGCCGCCAGCGTGGCCTCTCCCACTGGGGATTCTTCACACGTGAGAAATCCAGCAAGCCGCCTATTCAGTCGCCTTGAATTAACGGCAATGTTCACACAGGATATTATCAAGAGCAATTTATTCTAGGGCCGTCCGCTGCTTGCAACTTTCTCATTCAGCAGAATCTATACATTGCCCATGCTAAAAATGAGAGGGGTTTTTTTGGTGACAAAAAAAAAAAAAGGTATTTGATTGTGTAATCCTCAAAGTGTTTAATTTGTATTAAAGCTAAATCCAGAGGCCCTGAGACGTTGGGGGCTCTCGAGGTGGATTTTTGTTCTGGTTCACACACCTTGAGACAAAGGCTCCTAGTCAAGATGGGGAGGAAAAAGACGTTTTTTTGTGTGCGAGATTCGGGGCAGATTTATTCCGGAGATGGCCTGAAACGGGCTTCAGAAAATGGAGAGAGGGTCTCTTCTGGAAGAAAGGCCTCTAAGTAAACTCGCTGCCATTCAAAAGATTTGCTCGAGACTTCACAAGTGCTGCGGGAAGAAAGGGAAATCTGTTGTCAGGTTTGGGGTGTTTACCGGCCCCCCTCGAGACACTTGACCTAACGCCGTCGCCCCCTAATCCGCTGATCTGCATGCGGCGGCCTCCAGCCCGGGCCCAGCCGCTGGCGGGATTGCCTGCAACACTCGTCCCAGCCCCCGATCCCGGGGACATTGTGCGCCGCTCACCTACGCCCCTCCCCCCGCCCGCCCCCTCCCGCGGCTCGGCCGAGATTGAATTCTGCTCACAAATTGTGAAGTAAGCTGTTTGGGCTGGATTTGCGCGGAGAATGGTGCCTCTAATGGAACAGTCTGTTCATTATACGGCGGCAGGGCCGAGGCCGGGCGCTCCCAGACCCCGCCCGGGCAGGTCGGCCGCCGCGGCCGACGGTTGACAAAGGGATGAATAGCTCTCCGCTGTCAAACCGGGCTTACAAACGGCTTGGCACGCACACAGGGACCGCGCCGCCCGCGGACTCAGGGTCCCCGCCCGCTAATGCCCCAGATTTGTAAGTACAAATCGCTCGGCCTTCGAACTGTTTGCGAAAGGAATAAAATGACCAAAAATTAGTTTGTTTTAGCCCCCTCCCCCCTCCCCGCCAACCTCCCGCCAGTGAGACATTAATAAAAAAGAACAGGATAAAATAGTGTGCCGTGGTCTCCTGGGGTATTGCTGGGGTTTCGCGGAAGACATCAAATTAAGCAAGAGCATCGTGCAGGACGAGACATGTTGTCCCCCTGGGGCACCCTGCTTCTCAGGAAGCATCTGAAAAATCTAACGGAATTAATTTGAGACGGGTGATTTTAAAAGATGGGGGTGTCAAAACTTTGATTTCTATTTCTGTACCTGTTGCTTAAGACTCACTACAACCCCTCCCCTCCCTTAAACTGCATCGGTCTTTCAAAATGGGTCATTTGGATTTCTGAACATTTTCATAGGCAATTATGTGCAAATTAGATAAAATCCATTTCAGTTTTCTATGGTGGTTCCCGTTGTTTCGTGAATAAATTACTGTAAAGTCGCTGAGCCAGAAAGCTTTATAGGAAATAAAATGAATATTTTTACTATGTAATTTAGCATTAGTTTGGCAATAATTTTTAGTGTGGATTGGGCTAAAGAACCCTTTGGCTTATTATGACCACAGCAGAATAGTAAACAGAAGTTATATCCTATATTACTATCACTTTATAGGAGAAACAAAAAAAATGGTAACAGACTAAAATATTTTCAGATTCAAGCTTCATCTAACATCTTTGCATTAAGGGCTCTTTCCTTCTTGGTCAGGTTATCAGGGCGGCCAAGGTCCCCGTAGTGCGAGGAGTCACCGTTACATTTCTGTGAGTTCATTGTCACCTTTCCACGTACGTGAAAGACAGTCTGTAAAAGTCAGACTTTTGGAAACTCTGCAAGCAGAGGTGCACTTTGGTTCACACACTCGCCAAACCCCTCCCCCTGTCGGTGTGTGACCTTACACGGACAGTTCGCAGGTGTAAGGGTTTCAAACAGGAAGTATAATGTTAGCTCAAGGTCGGTGGCAGTCGGCTGCTGGAAACCTGAGTGAGGCAAAAAGGTTAGACGCTGGAGAGGAGGACAGTGGGAAAGGACTAGACTTTGGGGAGGGCAGCGCGCACCCCAGACGTGGCTGAGTCGTCTGCACGGAGTTGTGCAAACCTACAGACCACAGTGCCCTCATGCGCTGGGTGGGGGGTGGGGGGACAGGGGCAGGAGGCGCAGTGACAAACAACTCCACTACCACCAGCTCCCCCCGCCCCGGGGGCTGCGAGCAGAACAGGGCCCAGACGCCGCTGCCCACCCGCTGCCCACGCTCCCAGCACTTGCAGTTATCCCCCCTGACACCCATCCCTTTTCTGTCAGATCTCAGATCTTTTCCTATGTGGCCGTGACATTTTAGGGCACTTGAAAGGCGGAGGCCATGACTGGTGTAGAGCTTTGGGCTAAGAACATGTCTGTGTTGAGCGAAATGTTGCTTTAGAGAACTGCATTGGGAGAAATGGCATTTCCCGCGAACGCAGGCGCACGCTGGCCCCCTGGCGACGGCGAGCGATCGGAAAATGCAGGAGGGTCAGTCCTGGGGCAGCTGTTCCCGGCAGGCTTCTCCTCACAATCCGCCGAGATTCAGAAGGCCCCCGGGGAGCGTGGACCAAAGCTGACCCAGGTTCCACGCAAAGATGGAAGAAAATGCGTAAATATTTAGGGATGCTCCCGATGGGAAACAAACGCTGTTGGCCGGCGTGGTGACCCGCGGATGCTGGGCCGGAGGACGCAGTGTCGTCCACGGGGAGGGGTGCCCGCTGGGGCAGGTGTCTGCGGAAGGGAGGGCCGTCGCCCTCCGTGTCCACCCTCAATGGGCCCTCCAACAGCCCTTCCGCCCCGACTGTGAAATGGGCAGTCATGTCTCACACTGTTGCGGAGCTGAATGATTGATGTGTTGTGCAGTGCGGGGTCGCCTGGTCCCGCAATCAAAATATACATTGTGTATCTAATGTATCCGTATCTGTGTGTAATGTATCTACATTCTGTGTGAGGATGTGAGCGCCCCCAACAGGCTGCAGTAGAAAAGTCCTGCACTAGAGTCTTAGGAGGCATCCGGAAGGGCCAATGGGAAGCAGAGGGCCATGGCTGCAGCTTAATGAGCGAACCTGATTGGCCAGCCTCACTCTGCCCCACGTTGCCAGATGGGACTTTATTCGTCAAGTGTCAGGTCTGGATGTCTCCCTCCCTCATTTCACAGATAGGGAACCTGAGGTTCAAATCCCCATAAGATTGAAACTCAGGCCTCCTGCCCGGCGGCTGAATAACGTTCTCCGTCTTCAGCTCATTCATTCGCTGTGAATGCAATGACCCGGATTTTCTTCTTGACACAGAATTCCAACTTCATGTGTGTAATACAGGGCGTCTGGGCAAGTTCCGTGACCTTTCTGGAGCGGCGGCGACTTTTTGCCTTTTAGGTATGTTTTTGGAGGCATGGGAGCTGTTTTTAGATGTTAATTACAGTGTCTACTTTTTTCCCAGCTGCGTGCTGACATGGCAATTGATGTTTTGTAACTTAGTGACGTCCAGTAAACAAACAAAACCAAACCAATCTATTTTTCACATGAAACAGTGTTGATTGAACAGACCATACCTAACCTGTGGCCCAAGGGTAGAATGAACGGGAAGGCCCATGAGAAATGGGTGTGCTAGGAATGTCCTTGCTTTGCCTTACGCAGCTTTTCGGGGGCCCCCGAAACCCCGGAACCTCAAGCAGCTGTTTGTCCCCTCGTTTGCAGCTCCCATGTGGGAAGGCTGCCCGACCAGCTTCACAAGGTGTCAGCTCAGCAAGAAGAGATGCAGACACCACACAGACACCAGGCAGGCCAGGTTAGGCTGTGAGCGGCCCGTTTCATGGGCCACATGTCGTCTGGATTCAACACGCTCCGGAAGTTCAAGTTCAGTCAGATTGGCTGAGATTGCCTTCAGGGAAAGGGATGACGAAAGAGAAAGCTAAAGCTTCCAACAGGAATTTCATAAGCTTGCCCAGTACCAGCCCACGCATGGAAAATGGGGCCGGGGGATTAGATCCTGTGTCAGAAGAATAGGGTATAACAGCTCAAATCCAAAACACAAACACAAACACAAACAAAACCCCAAGTCAGCTGTGCAGTCAGAGGACTTGGCTTTGAACTTCAGTTCAGCTTCATATAAGCTGTGCGACCTCGGTTAATGAAGTCGGTCAGCCTGGATGTGTGTTGGTTTCTCATCGCGTGAGATGGGGCAGATAATGGTTTTTCCCTCGTGCGGTTGCAAATAAGGACGAAATAAATGAGCACACACAGGAGGTGCCTCTCAGGCAGAGCCTGTGGCCGGTAACTGTTGGCTGTTATTGTTGGCTGTTCCCAACATCCTCCAGCGCCCGCTCCTCCAAGTGCGACCCTCGGGCCAGCCGTGCACACCCCGTGGACCGCAGGGCAGAATCTCAGCCCCACCCCGGGCCTGCTGAGTCAGAGCTGAGTTGGATGAGTCATCCGCACATTAAAGTCTGAGGTGCGCTGGCTCAGGACACACCCCGGGCTGCACGCTAACCTTCCCCCCGAGGCTTTGGCTGGATGGTGTGTAAGCACCATGCATGCTGGGGTCTTGGCCAGAATATGACCCAGAACGGGGAGTGTCAGACTGGTTATTTAATGAGTTTTATGATACATTAAGTCTTCCAGACCTCACGGCCCTTGGACCATTAGAGAAGTAACTGTTTTTAAGGTAACAAGCCAACCCAAGCGAAGAACGGAATCAGCGAGCTGAGACCAGAATCGGAGTTGTGGCGTGTGCGTCCCCCTCCATCAGCCACAACTGCTGTCCTCGAGGCAGTTTATAGCACATTTTTCCCCGAATTAAACACCAGAGGATGTCGCAACGGCAGCGTGCAACCCCCTTGCTGGCAGCAGCCTCACTGCTCCGCTCCCCTGAAACCAAAACAGTGTCTCCCGGGAGTGGCCAGGATGTGAGGTGTGAGGGAGGGGACGCCACCGGTCGGGGGCGGGATCAACTGTGCATCTCTCCTGCATCCCCCACCCCTGCGGCTGCGGCGGGGACCACCGTGCCGCTCCTGCCGCCCTGGGGTGCTGTGCCCTCAGAGATGCTCTTCGTCCTCTCTGGCTGTTTAAAAGCTTTTGTTCGTTTGTCTTATTCATTAGATTCCACGTATGAGTGAAGTCATATGGTACTTGTCTTTCTCTGACTGGCTCACTTCACTCAGCACAACGTTCTCCAGGTCCATCCACGCCGTCGCAACAGGTAAGAGCTCCTGCTTTATTACAGCCGAGTAGTGTTCCGTTGTGTGAGTGGCCCACAGGTTTTATCGGCTCATCTACTGATGGGCACTTGGGCTGCTTCCAAATCTAGATTGTTTTAAACAAGGATGCAATGAACATAGGGCTGCATACAATCTTTCAAATTAGTGTTTTGGGTTCCTTTGAATACATTCCCAGAAGTGGGATTGCTGGGTCACAAGGCAGTTTTATTTTTAATCTTTTGAGGAAACTCCACTGTTGTCCACAGTGGCTGCCCCAGTCTGCATTCCCACCAACAGTGCACGAGGGTCCCCTTTCTCCACATGCTCACCAGCACTTGTTGTTTGTGGATTTATCGATGACGGCCATTCTGACAGGTGTGAGGTGATACCTCGTTGTGGTTTTAGTTGGCATCTTCCTGATGATTAGTGATGCCGAGCAACTTTTCCTGTGTCTGTCCCCTCTTTTAAGCAAAGCATAGGGGAGGCGGGTTTTAGAATCAAGACGGGAATAATTGCATGTGGTTAAGCGGCTTGCTGAAAAGATTTTCTCTAACAACCAGGGCACAGGGAGGAGCCTTTGGGGGGCACCAGCCAGCCCAAGTGCTGGAGGAGCCGCAGAACCTTCCGGTTTGTAGAAGTGGTGGGGATGCCACTGAAGGCGGAGACCAGCCCAGGGCGGGACTTCCAGAGAATAGCCACTAGGCAGGGTTAGGGGCAGCGTGGGCTGTTACTTGGCCTTTATGTGGCCGGTCTTTCCTCCAAGAAGGGCAAGCGCTGCCCCCCAGGCATCATTAGCCGACAGCAGTCTTCACCAAGCCCCCGTGACTGTGGCGGGCCACCGTCCTCTCTTCCAACTGCGACCCTTGCTCCTACTGTCCCCCCGTGTTGCCCCCACCAACACCGTGTGGAGGTTACGTGAAATTGCCACAGGCCACTGCTTACCCTCTGGTGTGTGTGCGCCCTCTGTCACCTCTGTCTGCACAGCCGCCACCACCCCTAGGGGGCAGCCCTGAGCCTGGGCCCCTTCTGCTCTGCTCAGAGGCAAAGACAACCAAACAGGTAGGGGACCTGGAATCGCAGTCTGAAAAAAGCTCGCGCTCTCTGTCCCTCTCAGTGTCCCGCTCGCTCGTTTTGTTGGTATTATTGAAAAGCAGGACACAATTAGTTTTTCGGGTTTTTTTTTTTTTTTTTCAGAAAATTCTAGGGAGGGTAAAATAAAAAGTGAAAGCCTCTCCAGCTGCCCCCTCTGACCACCGCTCTGCCCTGCCCCAGGGCATGCGCTGTTGCTGGGGTGTCGAACCCTAAAGGGATCTCACAGGCTGCCCCATCGGTTCCCCAGTGCACACTGGGATCGCTTCGACAGTGCTGAGAATGAAGCAAACGTTCCTGTAACCTCCCCCTGGTGAGAGCATCTCATAAAAAGCACAGCGTTTGCCCTGGAAGTTAGGAGACTCTGGCTTTGTCCTGATTGCCTCACGTTTAACTCCAATAGGCACAGACAGTGTCTCGGGGCTGCTCCTTTACCCTTCAGCCCACAGAGCTGCTAAAACTCACAGGCTCCCTGCCAGGGGGCAACCGCCTTCGATGTCTAGGGTCCTGGGACAGTGAAATCCGGTGGGGGGGAGCACAGTGAGTGACCTCAGAACCCCAAGTTATTTTCCTGAGCCAAATTAAACGTCTAAAGCTTCCAATGAGCAGAAGTTGCATTAACAACTGTCAAGGCCATTATCTGCCAAAGAAATAGTTGACAAAGGGACGGGTGACTTTATAAGCCACAGAACTCGTCTGCTGGCCTGATTTTTTTTAAGAAAACAGGGAGGTTTCACCATGGATGTGAAAGAAGCATCTCGGTCCCGTTGGAAGCACAGGTGTCTCGGAGGGGTAAATGGAAGTGGCCCCTCCGTGACAAGCTTCGAACCTAAGCCCAACCTAGGTCCCCAACGAGGCAGGGGCCGGACCTGGTGACCAGGCGCCTCCTGCAGGGGGGCTGGCGCTGGGGACCCGTGCCGTCACTCGGCAGAAACTGAACCAATTTAAACGGCCCTAACGAACGCATCGCCCGGGTGCTGGGCCGCGGTGGGACCTGCCGCAGCTGCGGGGAGCAAACACCAGCCTGCCGGGGGAGGTGAGGCTGCAAACACTGCTGTAACGAGTTGGTTTTTTTGGTATCAATTTAAAACCCAAACACTGATGCAACGTGGGCCTCTTTAGAGCGGGGCCTCATCAGCCACACTCCCCAGTCATTAGCGCGCGGTAAGATGTTGCTAATAGCTACACATCTTGTAAACATGTTGAGCGGGCTGGGCCCCCGAAGGCCGGCGCGGGTAAGTGATATCTCCGCTGCGGCTGGTGGAGCCCTGTCCCCACCGGGACCTGCCCCGAGGTGTGCGTCCTCCGCCTAGAATCAAAACAGCTCCCTTTGCTGTCCCCACGCAGGCGACTGCCTTTTGGTTGTGACGATAATGACAATAGAAGGAAATAACAATGAAGAGGGGGAGGAGGAGCGGGCCTGGACGCTGGTGTTCCCGCTCCCTCGGGACCGTCCCTGATGGGTCGGGCCGTGGGGTGGGGCGGACGCAGCCGGCCTGGCAGAGGCCAAGTCTGTGACCGTCCCCGTGCCTGCTGAGATGCCTGACCGGCAGCTCCCAAAACTGAAACCGCAGCAGCAGGTGATTCAAAACAGGTTTGGGAAACTGCCTGTGTTCGGGGTGAACTCCCGGTTTCCCCGACCCTCCCCGCCAGCACTAGGACTCCGGGTCAGCCCCAGGCAGACCGGGCCGGCCGGCCGCCCCCCCTGGAGTCCCAGGGTGCACGGCTGAGAGACCGGAGGACCATCTGGTCCAACTCCCTCGTCTTCTCGGCTTACGTATGGGGAAACTGAGGCCCGGGGGGGTCCACAAGGTGGCACAGCACGGAGCTCAGGTCTTCCTCCTAAATAATGAGCACAGCTACTGTCTGGTCACACGGAGAAATCGCCAGCTCAGTAACGCACCCACGGGGCAGGACCCAAGACTGGCCCCAAGTGAGGTGACGTGGGTTCTAATCCTGCTCTGCCAAGCACTTTCCACGGCTCTCCCGTTAACCTGGCCCTGGGAGGGAGGACAGATACGCCCCTGGACCAGGGAAGGACTGAGGTCCGTGGCAGAGTGGGAGACGCGAATCGAAGACGGGTCCCCCGGGACGTCGAGGCCCGTGCTCTTCCCGGTGGGGGGCGGGCTGCTGGCACGTGCCAGACGTTTCCTGCGCAACCCGACTCTGTGCGGGCCGGCGGTCGGAAAGGGCTTTCTCCGTCCTTTCCGTTTCTGCGCCGCTGGCAGCAAGGGCGCCAACGGCACCATCAGACAATGCCCAGAGGGCCGGGGATCGAGGGACAGGAGGACACAGAGCAGCCACCCACAGGCACCGACCTGAGCGTCCTTGTCTTTGTTTTCTTTACGACAAAGTCAGCCCCTGAGAGACCAGAAAAGTCACCCGTTCCCTGTCCCCACCGCCATCGGAATGTGAGCTCCTCGGGGACGCCGCTCTGGTCGCCGCTCTGACCCCGGGCGCACACGCCTGGCACGCAGGGAACCTTCAGTTCACGTCTGTTGAGTGAATGAATGGAAGAAACTCAAAATTCAACATGGGAACGCTAAGGACATCTGGTGTGTGTCCGTTTTTGGTCACGTGTTTCAAAGTTCACCGACGGATGAGGCGGAGGCAGAAATTGGAAGCAAAGACCTATCTGCCTGAAAAGCTTTAATCGAAGACGTGGGATGCGCTCTTGAATAGGTGTATGTATTTTTAGTTTTTCTAAATTGAGTACTTGTAGCTGTACTAAAGGAGCTTGTCTTCAAAGGAACTTTTGTGGCTCCTGCAATGAAACGATGGTTTTCGAAAGAGACTCGTGACCCCAAGGTGACGTTTCTAAGAAACGTGGAGGTTTCTGTCGGAGTCGCCTTCCGTGAAGGACGTTTTTAGGGTCAAGAGAGGTCTCACTCCCCTTCGGAGCACAAACTGAACGGGATTATATTCTACCATTATTTTTGCCTCTTACGTGTTTATCAGGTGTCTCTTGCCAAAATAATATTAAATAACCAGGATCCTTCAAGCTGATTTTAAAAATAAATCCTTAGGGCTTTTTGAAATGATTAGCGTTTTAAAACAAGACCTTTGTACAAACACAGACACGCACCTCTGGCTTTTCCGCAGAGAAGGGATACGCGGGCTCTCCCGACGCAGGGGCGGGGCGTGCGGGCGGTGTCGGGGGCGGGGCGTCACGGGAGAGCTCCGCCTCCTTTACCACGACCCACGGTCCCTGACCAGGGAGCACTCGGACATGGTGACACGTCTTTGAAAAACGTACATTTGGCAGCAAGGAATAAATAAGAATAAATCACATAGCTTCGAAAATGCTGTTCAAAGAGCTGAGTCCTGAGAACACATTTTGGAGGGAAAGCGAACTGCGGCCAGAGCTCGCGTGGGAAAGGATGCCAGTCAAGTCCGGCCTGAGGGCGGACGACCACACAGCCATCCTTGGTGTGTGGGGTCTGGGCGTGAATTTAAGGGCCCGAGGGAGAGCCTTCTGTCGGGTTGACTGCCACTCGACGTTGTGCTACTCAGACAACGGTGGACCACCTTCTTTCTGGTGGACACGAGAGGTCCAGCGCCGTAGAAAATCGGCCAGCTCCGTGACTGTTTCCAGGCAAACAGTGCGTGAAATACCCACACTTCAGGGAAGCGTGTCTAAGCCCGGGTAACAGGTGCCCGTGAACTCTGCTGCTTTGGGCGTGGTCTTTCTGTCCCCCAGGACTAGGACTGATCCCTTTATCCCGACACCATGCATGGGACACATGGAACGGGCAAGCTGAGTTCCTGCCAGCAGGGAACCAGGAGCAACCAGAAGCTGTGTCTTGGTGAAGGATCATGCAAGCCACCACTTGGGTTCACCCCGCAGAAATGCACGCTGTCCCAGCCCGCCTGGCAGAGGTGGCCTGTCACACCGGAAGTAACCAGTTTCCTCCCGCTCGGTTCACTTACGAGGAACCCGTCAGTGTCTGTGCTGCTGACTCTGTAACCCAGCCTGTTAGTTCTCTTGCTGTTTCTAATAGCTTTTCGATGAGTTTTTATGAATTTTGGAGATATAAAATAATATCTTCTGCAAGTAATTCATTCCCCATATTTATATCTTTCTGGTTTCTCCTGTCTAATTGCATTGGCTAGCACTTCCATAATAATGTTAAATAATAGTTGCCATAGTGGTCAGTATTGTCTTGTTTTGGGTAATGGAAAAATTGCTTCAACCATTTTACCATTAAACATTGTGACAGTTTTTCAATTAATATATGTATACGTATCTATATGTGAATTTACTTGTTTCCAGGGTCTATTCCTAATTAAAACTTTTAAAATAAAAAAAAGCCTATTAAATTTTGATAAAAAGTTCTTTTGGCTGCCAAAAGTATAATTATAAGGTTTTTATCCTATGACCTAAATAATACCAGATATCAGGTTTTGTAATATCAAGCTGTCCTTGCCTCCCTATGGTTTTTGCATTTTAATAAACTGCTGAATTCATATGCCAGTACTCTTCCAGAAGGTACCTAAGGATGCACAATGTAAAGAAACACTCAGAATCCTCTCTCTCCATTCTAGTGTTCCTGTTAGGGACAGTGTCGCACTCTGGGAAGGGGGGTACTGTTAATATGACCTCTAGAATTTATTTGCTAAACGAAGTAATAATAATCATTGTAGCTCATCCTTACACAGCACATATTCCAACAGATGTTACCCTAACGGCTTTGTATATGTTAACGCTTTCAAGCCTCAGAACAGCCCTGTGAGAAAAGTACCATCACCACCACCATCATCATCATCGTCGTCTCTGAGGAAAGGAAGGTCACACGGGTGGCAGTGACAACATCCAGGCCATTTGGCACGAGAGTTCATGCCTTGATTCCCTAAGTCACTCACTTATTCAACCGGCCGCATGAATTTACTTCATGCCTCCTATTTCGAAAGCACTAGACAAAAATGTCCCCTTAAAAAAGCAAATTAAGGGGAAAAAGAGGCATGGGAATGTTTCGATGGACGCCGAGGTCTGAGTCACGGGTTTGCAAAGCTGAGCCCAGGCAGCCTGCGTGCAAGGTTCTGTCTGTCCCCGCCTCTCAGCGGTCCTGTCGGTGGCCCAGTTGGAGGACTGAGGGACACTTACGTTCACCCCAAGTCCTTGCTCAGTCTGATAGTGGTCCAGGGGGTCCCACGTGGATGCTCCCAAAACGGCTCGCCCTCGGTGCGGGAGAAATCAGCACCCACGTCAGTTCCACCACGGGGCTGCCTGCCGACGATGCTACCAGACACAGCAGACCGGGGAAAGCAGAAAACTGGCCAGACCCAGTGAGCTCAGCCCGTGGAAGCGGAAGCTCCCTGCCCATTCGTCCATCAGCACTGGGAGAGGACCTCGTGCCGGCCACAGGCGGGGCGAGAGGGGACCAGGCCACCAGGGAGGTGGCCTTCACGCTGTAGGTCTTCGCCCCCGAGCCCCGTGGCATTTTTGGAGGGTTGCCCTGGCTTCCTCCTGTTACCTGGCTTTAATTAACCTCCCGATGCCCCTTTGTCTGGGTGGCCGTGTCTGCGGTGAGGGTGATGAATGGGAGGCGCCCCCACGGACACGTTTCAGATGGAGCCCTGTGAATGGGGCTGACGGGCAGGGGAGGGCGGGCAGAACGTCCCCTCTCTAATCCGGCACTTAATCCCGGGCCGGGACAATGGCAGCGCCGCCAGCCCCCAGCCCAAGTCCGCTGGGGGGCCCGGTCCTCTGCGTCAGCCCAGGAGTCACCCCTCCCCAGCGCGCACAAGGCTCGCTTCACAAGTGTCCTTGAGATGAGACAGCCAGGACATGGGACTCACGACGGCCACCAGCCCCTGCCACCAGCACTCGCCCCGCCTCCCCGGCCTTTGTCCCTCTGTGGACCCACAACCCCATGGCAAGCCTTGTTCAGTTTTTGGGGTTTTTTCTCCCCCAGGCACTTTGATATTTAGAGTTCTCCCAGAGAGTCCAGCCCGTGGGACTATTTTATACAGATTATTTTTCCTAAAACATTATGATTCCACTAAAGAGAGAAAAGGGGCCGAACGGCTCCTAGCGACAGGAAATCCTAAACACAGCAGTGCTAAAATAACAGAAACGCTCGTGACGGCTTGACCTGCGTCCAGTCCCGTCAGCCCTCAACTGCTGAGACCTCCCGGTTCTCTGTGCTGATCACGGCGAGGGCGGGACTGGGGGCTTTGGGGTCTGCTGGCCGAGATGTTTTTACTATCGCTGTGTTGCTCAGTTATTGTCGTGGCTGTGTATTTATTTCGTCACAGAGTTCACCTTTACCCCACTGCCGGACACGCAGCAGGAGGCCGCCGGTGGGCTCCAGCCGCCCCCCGCGGTCTGCCCGGCGTCCGCGTGCCTGCACTGCGTGTCTCTCCACCTCGGGAGGGGGTGGCGACGGCCCGGGCCTCCCGGCGCTGCCGGAAAGCCAAAGGACACGACGTATGCGTGTCACAGCTGTTTTTGAACTACAGCACCCACTCGAGAGGCCATGCCTGTTAGCTCGTTTCCAAATGTCCCAAACGGCAAGTCACGGTTGTCGCGAACACGTTCCCACGCTGTGCTCACTCCTTTTGAATCCATTGCTTGAGAGACGTTTCCAGAAGCCTGAGTACCGGGTCACAACTGTGAACATTTCTGTGACGTGGGACCCGAATTGCTACCTGATTTTCGGAGGCTGAACCAGTTTACGTCGTGACTGGCTGTCGGCGCAGCCTTGTGCCGAAGCCTCGCGGCACGGCGAGTGTCCGTCTTAAGCTGCGTTGGCTCGTTACGCACTTTACCCCCATTTGAGCTGTGGGACCGCTGACGGAGTGCGAGCGTTCTCATGCGCTCACTCACGGAAAGTGAATCCCCTTGTGCGTGACTGCTTCCCGGTTGTCGCCGAGTGAGCTCTCAGACAGTATGAAGACCGTTTCTAAGAGGATGGAGATTTGCCCGGGTGGGGAGAAAGGGACCGTGTCCTGTAGAGACCGCTCTGAGCTTTGAGACGCCCCTTAGGTACCAGAGTGTTTGCAGGGCGCTCAGAGCCCGGAATCCAGGTTCCCTCCTCCTCCCTGAGCGGCATCCGCCCGCAGGGCCTCGCCAGGTCCGGAGCCCGACCCTCGCCTGCAGCCCTCCTCTGCGGTGTCGCTGTGGCCTCGTGAAGGAGGCCAGTGACAGACTCAGGGCCCTGGGTTCTGCCCGCCGGGCGCCGAGGCCTGGGGCTGCGCTTCCGCACGCGGATTACTTTCCAAGGCGTCATTCCGCGTACCCAGCACTTACTAGAACGTGGCTGCTACTCTGAAGGGAATCAGTGACCCCGAGAGTCGAGAACGGGAAGCCATCCCGGAACACTGGGCGCACTTGGGAGTCTGGGGGTGCTGCCCCTCCACAGCCAGGGACACCAGCAAGTGGGGCAAGCAGGGAAGTCCCCAGAGAGTCGCCACGCACGGTCCTGCCTCAGGTCAACGGCAGCGGCAGGCACACGGGAGGAGCTGGTCCCCCCGGGGCATCTGGGCGCGGCCACTGTGCTCAGCGGCCCCTGTGCATGAGGACGGCCAGTCCCGGTAGCAGGAGACCGATGTGCACAGACGGAGGGACGACCACGATGACACTCTGATGACAGTGTTATATGTACAACACACGAGTACTCACTCGTGTGACGGCAGGATGCTTGCGTGCGCTGTTGCAGCCGCAGTATTTGAGGGTTAGTATTCGCACGCGGCTCCATAATCCTAACGCGTGACTACTGGTGCCGTAACAGAGAGGGTTTGAGTCTGGTTAAAATGATGCCATTTGAATATCAGTGTTGGAGGACAACCGTAACCCCAGCGTTTGGGCTGCACCCCAGCTTTGCAACTCCGCTTTAATGTGCCTGAGCTCCGGCATCTTCATCTGCGCTCACAGGGCGACATAAGACGCGTGGGTTGGGGGAACGTCGGTGGAGTTGCGCATCACTCCGAGGCACGTTCCTGGTCCCCCTCCCGAGGGAGCCGACGGGCTCACCTCGCAGACAGAAGCGAGGTTTGGAGAGGTCGTCTGCGTCCCCGAGGTCAGGGGAGCCAGGCTGAGCCCCCCGGGAGCCCAGAGAGGGCCGCGCACTGTGGCGCTTTGTCCCGGACCTACTGGGTGCACGGAGCCTTGCGCCAGCCTCTCCCGGGGAGCGGTCGGTGTCACGCAGCCCTGCTGTAGAAGTGACACCGAGGGTCAGGAGCCATGACCGCCCCTTCGCTGACCGCAGAGCGGGTCGAGCTGAGGTCTGAATCTGGTGCCAGCACTCTTCCTGCCACACAGCCAGCCTCCCGGGGGTGCTGGAGATGACACGGTGACAGCTGCACTTGGACCGGTGGCCCTACCTGCGGGGCCCTCGGGACCCACCTGCGGGGGACTCCGTAGCTCTCTGCGGGGAGACCGGGTGGGTCGGGGAGCGGAGAGGCCAATGGCGTCCAGCTGCAGCTGGTTCCAGCCAAGGTGTGGTTGTGAGCACATGCCCCCAGCTGTGCTGAGTATCTGTGAAAAATCCAGAAAAATCCGCCCAGACCGTGCCCTGCACACTGCCCTTGGGGCAGGCGAGGGGGGTGAGTCCTGACCTCAAATTCTTTGCCTTTGAACTAATCACTGAAAATAGATCGTTTGCTCGAGGCAAGGAACCCGCTGCTTTCCTAACCCTGAAATGCACACCACACACTGCCATTCACCAGCTTGTTGGTGAGCAGGTTCACGCAAGTTTCACTCTGTTTGTCTGCATCGTGGTTCTGCTGTGCTTTGTAACACCCTCACAAGGCAGAGTAACAACCAACCGAGAAAAAAGCTTTCAGGTGAAAATTAAAATGTCCTCACCATATTTAAATAGAGAAATTTTATGCTTCGGGGTTAGGATGTTGCTTTTAAAAATTGTATAAAGACTTGTACTCTCACATAATTCCACAGGAATTTGTATTTCTTCCTCTCTCAGATGTGGCCATGTTATAACTGTATTAATTATCTGAATTAAACATAATACGCTTTGCTGTTGACCCTTGTTTTATTCCGTGGCACCCAGTGCAATTTCAGAGTGGCCGGGCTTGAGCTGTGACTGTGGCGAGTGACTCTAGGCCAGTGTTTGATGTTTTAAAAACTCAGTTTTTTCATGTTACCTTTTTAAAAAAATTACAATTAAATCACTAGTCCTCCTATATCAAATAGATGTGGTTAAAATGTAATTTTTAGTTACAAAAGTAAAGTTATTTCAAATTAATTTGAAATATATTTATGTTTCCTGTTTTTATTTTTTGTTTCTTTCAAAATATGCTGTTTCTCTATGTCTTTCATTACTTAAGTCTTATGCAAAAACAAACAAACAAATAAATAACATGTCTGCTATAAGCTGTTTCAAACCTGTTGAAATGAATTGAAACAACGATTATTCCATGAATTGCTCATTACTGGAGAAAGTTACGAACACACTTTAATGTGGATCTGTGGGTGATTAGCATCTGTTGACTGTGGAGGGGCGGTCCATAGAAGTGAGTTTGTCTGGGGAGAAACAGACTTTCCTGCATTTGCCGCCACCCACGGGTGAGGGCGTGCAGGGACGGTGGGGTATTCGGGGATGGCGGGATGCGCAGGGATGGGGGTGATGTGCAGGGATGGGGGGTGTGCAGGGA